>JAVQJF010045312.1:0-126069 GCA_036023855.1 Gadopsis marmoratus | reverse complement strand
CAAGACGCCAGAAACGCTCCTGTTCCGTTGTAAACAGTCCAGATAATAAAAATCCAGTGAAACATTTAGTCCAAAACCCGTTATTAGATCCATAAATCCCACAGAATGCTGCATCATCGTGGCTTAGTAGTTGACAGTTGTGCACATTTTCTGTAATAACTTTGGCTCACAATATGATATTTTCGCTCACTTGATTTCAAAATGTCCGCTTACTTCCTGCTTTTCTATTGACATCTCATTGACCCAATCGGAGCTTCTATGTCCCGTCCTCAGACTAAGATAGCCAATGATAGCCTGCATTGAAGAGAAGTGCATGCCCCCCTTCTTTCTTCTAAAAAACCAGCCAATTGCAGCGCATCATAATAATAATTGGCGTGTCGAATAGCCAATGACATTCTGAAGACTGGGATATGTCACTTTAGGGGGTTTCATCAAACTATAACCTATAATTGTCTTGTGTACCTAGCAAATCTGTGTGGGTGCAGTCTGATCAGATTTGATTGACAGTGGCCTTGGCAACATGAGCAAACATCCCACCAACAGTCATCAGAAATTTGAGTCAAATGTTTCTAAATTCCGATTGGTCCAAACTTGTTTTTCTGAGCCCCGCGCACTTCGAACCAGTGAAAAGAGCACAAAACAGTGTCGTGAAATCTCTCACGGGGAAAAAAACACAACTGTTCTGACTTTGGCAGAAGCTGGGTGCTTTTTAGTTGCATTAAGGGAAAGTGGGGTTTATGTCCCACATTTAACATGGGAAAGGTGCGGGCCGTGGCCGAGCATGGACGCGGTGTCCATGTGCCGGCCACGTATCACACAACCAATGGGGCCATTGGGGAAGCTTTGGGCCGACAGGGCAGAATCTGTGTTGGCTTACCCTTTCCTGTTAGGGGCGCTGTCCTGAAGCTGTCCCGATTGGGAACAATTGGGTCGATTAACAACCTGTCAATGTTAAATTTTGGGTGGGGGTCCCAAAGGCAAAAATTGCCCATAATGCACTCTGGTGACCACCGGCCACCATGTTTAAACTTCCCTTATGCCACTCCCAGTGACGGGGGGGGGAACAATTGGGACATTTAACAAACTTTTCATTTTTAACTTGGGGGGTGCTAATAGAATTGAGCATCGACGTGCACCCAGCAGCCCCAAAGTCGAGTCAGTTGTTCTCCATAAACCCAACATCTAGCTGGAAAAGGTTGCAACTTTGCAGCTGTAGTGCAAAGGCTCAAACTGGAGTTAATTGACTGGAATGTTGGTTAATTGGTTGATACGTGAACTTTTGACCTGGGCCCAATTGGGAACAATCTAAGGGTAACTTTTAATTTTGTACAAGGAGAACCGCAGGCCCGAGCCCGGCCAGCTTCGACGCCCTGGCGTAGGAGGGCGGCGGGTACGGCCCTGCGCCATCTTGGGATTTGTAGGCCCCTCCCCCAGTGCGGGAAGGGAAGTTCATTTTGGGTCACTGAATTCCCTTCTTCCCCATTCACATGTGTGCCTTCTGTCCCTATGGGCCCTAATGGGCGTAAGGATTTTGGAATGAAAAGTCACCACGGAAATAAATAGGCTGAAGTGAATGTTTGTGGTTTCATACCAATGGCTGACAGCTTCCATAAATGTAATTTGTGATTTTCTCTTACATGTTAACACTACAAATTATATATACTTCACACTATTTACAGCCATTTTCCAAAGTAAAACTATCTTAAGATGCAGCATATAATCCATCATTATGTACTGCATTATTTTCTTATCGGAGGTACATTGGGAAAAGAAGAAGACAGCACTGTTAAGAAAATGTTGTTTGCAGCAAATGGGCTAAAACAAATAAAAAGGCAGGTATCATCTTTTTAAAAGGCACCAGCGGACACTGTACAGCTCACTTTTACCTCTCTATTAGGCTCTAGCTTTTAGAATTATCACGTCAACTCATGTTCCACCACAAGTTCTGGACTTGAAGTCATGTCTGAGCCGTGTTTCCTTCTCCTAAGTTGAAATTGATCCCACTTACATAATGGTATATTTGCAGCAGCCTTGGCAGGACACACAGACATATCTTTATTTAGTTGGCATGAAATCAGAACAGAGACACTTGGCTTTTTGACAGCCCTGTGACCTTCCTGGATGGACTGACCCATTGCTTACCTCGACTCTCCTCACTCTCCTCGATCTCCTCACCCGTACTACTCAACAGCCACACCACTGCAGGTCACTCACCTTTTCATATATGTATAAGAACAGAGGAGTGAGTGTGTAGTGACTGAACCTTTTTGTTTTAATCGAGGAGAATGTTTTGAAATTTGAGATTTTTTTAACTTGTACGCTTTATCGTGGCTAACAGAACCCAAGCGGTCAAGGTTATCATGTTTGCCTTTCAGCACCAAAGAATACAAAGAACTTGGAGCTGATGTGGCCATTATTCTCCATTTTTTTTGGTGCTTTGATTACCTTCTTCCCCATGGGAGCCTGCAGAGGGATGGCAGAGCAAACACAATCATCGTCCCCTTTGACCTCCGTGCTCCTATTCACTTTGTTACTCATTCAGCATCAGATGGTAATGGATAGCCATAGCAGCTCTATGGGGTCTGTGTTCTCCTCCAGACACTGTCTTTGGGCACTCAGGTGGAGGCTATTGTTGTGATGAGTGCCTTCAGATTATGTCTATGACAGGCAAGGACCACCATGACCCCAGGAAGGGAATTAGCCATGGATACCTTACTGGGGGTCAGGTGAAATGGGATGCCCATTATAGATACATGGGTAGATGTGGCCGCACAGAGAGGAGCTACACAAAGTTGTAATGAGAGTTTAGAATATGAAAGAGTATGATTTGGTATTATTTTGATGATTCAGTCTTTTGACATTTTAACTTGAAGTTGGTGGTAGATTATTGTCATCTAGGGCTGCAATTATTTTCATCAATTAATCTGTTGAGCTTCAATTGTGTACTCCTTAAGTATATAAAGTGTCAGGAAATAGTAAAAAAAGCTCATTATCCAAGCCAAAGGTGACTTCTTCGGGTTCTCAGGTTTTGTCCGAACAACATTCCAAAACCAAAACATGTCACATTTCCAGTGATTCCATAATATCCTCACATTTCAGAGAATGTTTGGTGTGTGACATGGATTAGCTGATTATCAAAATAGTTGCCAGTTTCAAACTCAAGTGGCATCATAATTTATAAGATTTTGGGCAGCTCCCTCTTTCCCTCCCTACTTTTCATATGACAACCCAAGATAATTTTTTCCCCTCAATGTTTTTCTTGTTATTGTTATGTATTCAATTTTTGACAATAATTCGTTTTTTGGGTGAATAGAGTGGCAAGGGAAAAAAGGAAGTAAAAATATATTGGCTTAACGATAAATCGATTGTCTAAAATCTCAGTTGAATAATTGACTATTTATTCGACTCAGCACTGTAATCCTTACTTCAAATGTTGAAGTAGTTTTACTTGCTTATTAAAGTCTGCAAAAACAGTTTCGATTGTTTAAATAAAACAATACAATTCCAAAACTTGAGAAAAATAATGTAATGTTGCGTAGTAATCATGTGAGTATATTAATAAACGTAGTTATAATGTTGTTAACGCACTCGTATTAAGGCTTATTTGATTTCAAATGCAAAAAGGGAATATTATTACATAATTATGCTCTAAACAGTTTGTGGTTGAAGATGTTAACATCGCACTGCGGTGTGAATGGGACATCCCATGTTTGCTTATGGGGTCATGCCCTGTGTCAACCAGTGGCCTTTTTAAACCCAAGCCTGCCCATTGTTCCCATTACAGTGTTTAAGAGAGGTATGTGCATCTGTGTGTGTTCTCCCCAACCCCCTCTTCAAACCTCCCTCCCCCCCTCTTCCCTTTCTCTTTCACACCCTCTCAGCTGTGCTCACTCAGTCACTGTGAGCTAGGGCCCAAAACTGGCAGAGCAGCTCCTCAGTCAGGAACTCCCGTCCTCAAGTTAACCCATGTGGCCGGGACTTTGTAACCCATTCAGGGAGCTTCTTTTCTGGAGTGTGGAGGAGACATGGAGATGGTTCATCAGGCGATTCATAGCTTACCACAGAATGGATTTCCTGATTTAGTATCCTCACATCAAGGTAACAATAAGTGTTTCTCTTTTAAATGATTTTGCGCCTGTTGATAGCTTTATATGCATTACCTGTCCACTGCAATACAATGGATGTATTTCTCTAAACATGCACTGATGTCTTTACTACAGACTTCTTTGTTGTAATAGCTGCACTTTGCAGAGGGATTAGATCATCTGGATGGTGATATTACTCCTGAATGCAATGAGACTGTGTATATCAAGGCGCCATCAGTTGGAAACCAGTGATGAAAAAGTAAATGGAGGTCGTTTTTTAGTTCCACTTTTTAATCCCTGTCATCATTCCGTATGAATGAACAAACATTTCGCATTGCAGTGTGGCTTGTCACTGAGTGAGTGACTTCCTGTTCTGCTGGAGGTATTTATGATGTGTGGACTTCAGAGAAGACTATCATTAGACACAATATTGAATCTCAACTTGCCCCTGCTTGCATGCAAACAAGACGACTCCTGCAGATGAGAGAAAAGACTTGTGTACTCATTTAATCTCCCACTGTACACACACACACTGGGATGATTATGATATTTTTGTCATTTAAAGCTAAACAAGGTAGTTACAGTGTCTGCATTGTTTTCTGGGCCAGCAGCTGCTTCCTCAACTTGGCAAGCAGCACAATGAAAGTCTGAAAGAACATATTCTCAACAAGTCTCTCGCAAAATGTAGTCCACATCTGAGCATACAGAATATTTATTTAGATCATTTAACACCCACTCCCTTTGGGCACTGTCTGCCTGAATTAAAGCAAACTGAAAACATTTTAGTTTTTCAATTGTTAGACTCTTGCAGTGAGGTAAACACAAGGCTTTCATACGTTTGTCACGTTGTTGGACTGCCTTGAAGGTAGCGAGACATCATATTTCTTTTACGGTTTCAGTTGTGTGCTCTGTATTGTGCCGCGATCATTTTAACAGGACATGCTTTTAGAAAATGACCACATTGATGGAAAAGATTCACATTTTGGTCAGATGTGCCTATTCACTTTCTGGCCGAACGTTGGATGTGAAGATCGATACCATTTTCACATCTGTTCATTAAATATGAAGCTACAGCCAGGAGGCAGTTAGCTTAGCTTAACGTATAGACTGGAGGCAGGCACCGAAGAGTACCTCTATAGTTAAAATGTTAACATGTTGTATTGTGTTATTATCCGTACAAAAACAGAGGTGTAAAATCAAGCTTTTAATTTTAAAGGGGGTTACGTGCTAAGCAACCATCTCTTGGCTGCAGTTTGACATTTAACAAACGGATATTAAAGTGGTATCAATCATCTCTTCCAACTCACGGCAAGAAAGACCATGTGTATTTTCCAACTATTCCTTTCTGCAAAAAGACAAGTCTAATCAATACGTACATGACACCGTGTTAAACACTGCCGATCAAGTATGTAGTGTTGTAGCATTTTATAGTACTAGCGTTACATGGTGCCAGTATCCTGTGGCAGTCGATGGTCAAATATTTCTACCGTTATCTGCACAAACACATTCTGTGAGCCTACCATACAATGCGCTACGTGTTGTTTTACAGGACGTACTTACAGAGGTACATGTCGGCATGAGCTGTATCAGGGCTGCAAGCATTTGTGAGAAATTACAGCACAGTGGGATCCTTTGTTGGCTCCCACCTGTTTTGAGCCATTAGTTAAAGACTAGTCTACAGCTGGGTTTGGCCACTTACTACGGCCGATGGTCAGAACCGGAATGAACAGTTGTTAGCTGTGTGCAATCAACCCAACTCAACTGGTGATTATGACACACACACACTCAGAGGGCGACTATACATAATGAAAAACTTTAATATGAAAATATGATAATTTAATATGATGCAATTTTTTCAGTGATGAAAAAAAAAAAAGAATAATCAAATACTCAGAGGCGTGTTATGTGTTAATATGCTTTACACAACAAAATGGGATCAATGCTGTTCTTTTTAGCAATGTCTGTCTTTAATTTAGTGCAGTTTTGAGGCTGATTGTATTAGCCACCTGTCTGAGGTTATGCTGTAACATGATGCAGTGGAAGTACAATGATTCCTTTTTGTAACTAGCAGAATTTAGTATAGATAAAGTTATCATTTTAATAGGTGCTCCACTGTGGCATTTTCTCTTTTCCTGAGCTTGTATTGTGAGGTTTAAGTCCCAAGGTGAATAATAAGGAATCTACATCTGTGTGCCTTCTTTAATACAAGCTGTCTTCTGAAGTGCCAGTCTGCATGCCTCTGTAAATCTGACAATTGTTCACTGCTGAGTTTCTAAAACTTTGGGAGCAGTGCACTGAAGCGTGGCGAATCGGGGGAATTGTGACAGCTGCCACGGTTGTCTCTTCAGGTAAAAGTCGTGCTGCAAGTGAAGTTCCTCGACTGTCTCTGGCAGTTAATTCCTGCTAGGATTGGTCTCATTTAACAAGTGATGACTTGGGGGTGCCAGTCACACCACAAGCAGTATGAGAAAAGTGTGGTGGAGAATAAACCTTGCAGGAAACTTAACCACACCCAGTAAAGAATCTGTCAATCGGGTCGTGAAGTCCAGCCTTTCTTTAGTGGACAGATATGGGGATTTTACCCACAGGCGACAAGATGATATTCAAGCAGTTTTTCTCTTTCTGCAGTTAATGCTTCGCCTAACTGATCAAATATCTGGATGGCTGTGAAAGCTGCAGACCAGGGACTGAAAAGCTAATCTTCGCTCCTCACATGGATGTGGCTTCGGTGCTCAGTTTGTCTGATGGTGGTTTTAACCTGGAGTCAAATCATTGACCTTTTTAATGTGTCTGAGGTCCAGAGACAATGCTGAGCTTTCTGGGAACGCTGTGTGTTTGTGATTGGACTAAACAGAGATTATTATTGCATTTGGCTAAAAAACTAGATCTCTTAGGAAAAACTAACCCCATTCATTAATCCCCGGAGCGGTTTACAGCACCTATGTCATTCCCAAACTGATGACTCAATCATTACAGCTGCTATGAGCCTGTTTTTCATATAAACCCCTTTGCTCTTAGTCACAGACACAAGGCTGGGCCCTTGTCTGAAAGCTTACTGACACATCTTTGCCAGACAGTAAAAGTAAGCGTGTGGATATGCACACAAAGACAGCTGGTATTATTTTACCTAACCTAACTCTGAATTAGGTTTTGTATTCAAGTCATGTTTCAAACGGCCTGAGAATGGATGCAAACCCATCTGTTGCTCCTGATATTTGTCTGTTCTTATAGAGGTGACATGCAAGTGAGTTCTGCCACTATATCTGCATTAGATTCACGCTCGTACTAACACAGGTAACGGGGTTAACACTGGTAGCAAATGACAAATGTGTTCCTCCGTCATAAAGACATCTCAGAAACGGCTTTCTCGCAGGTTTTCTAGTGACAGATTTGAAGGGTTTTGTCCAGGAAGTGAGTTTAACACACCACCCGTCTTTATAAACTGTGTCCAATTCAGCCACTGTGGAAGAACGTTGAGCATCAACAGGAAATGGCAGGAGGAACGGGACTGTGCTGCAACAGCCATGGTATGCTGTATAATCCCGTTGCACGCTTGTTTAACAGCCTCACAACCGTTGTTTCCAAATGAATAAAAAAAACCTCCTGTCTGTCCATGCAAGTAATGGAAACACAGGCTCTAGGGTGAGAGCTGATTCACTTTTAAATGTGGACAAAAGCACCGGCAGGGGCACCAGGGATCACAATTACTTTGCATGACCATCTATGCAAACATTGTCAGAGCGGAGATCAATCTGACGGATCCACTTCAACGGTCGACACATTTGGCGGATGGGGTTCAGTAATATGACATTTTGACCAAAAGCGTAGATAATTGAGATTTCAAAAACAATTTTCTGGATACTGCTGGTGAATCAGCACGCCGTCTCCAAGATACTGACGGCAGTCTCTCCATGGAGACCCGGTCGAATTATCCACAGCAGAGGCAGACCTTTGCCTTGTACTTTCTGATGGAGAAAACAGGTTGATTGTGTTTTTGTGTTCGAATATTTTAACTGTGCCATAATGCAACAATACATGCCCAGTTTACTCCCGTTTCAGGAACGTTTACTAAAAACTACAGTGTTTTTAGGGAATTATTTAGCCATTTATTATTTACTTATTTAAATCAAAGTCTACATGTTCAGTAGGCTGACTTGTGATCTGCTTCAGACCCTTATAAAAGCTCGGCGCGGCCCTGGTCGCCTCACGTGGCCCCCCCTCAGACGGTGGACGCCACCAACAGCATCGACGTTCTCGTCCTCCCAGAGTTTAGCTCACTCATCCATCAGCTGGTCCCACGTCGACCATCTAAAGTGAAGTGTTTTTTGGAGGAGGAGGAGGAGGAGGAGGGGGGGGGGAGGTTTTACGCCACCGCAGCACGCGTGCGAATGTGAGTGAGCGGCTGCACGTTGACCGGCGGACGCGCATCGCTTCGCTCTCGGTTGACAGACGGCGCCGGTGGGAAGCTGCTGCTGCTGCTGCACGCAGGTTCCGGAAGCGACGGACGGATGTGATTCCTGCGGTCGGCGGAGGTGAGCTGTAGTCGGCTTCTGTTGTTGTTGTTTTTAGTCATGAAGGGACGCGACGTCACGAGCGCAAACGCGGATGTAGACACGGCTGCTGCTTTGCACGTTAAGGACGACGTCAATCAACTGTGTCTCCTCCACGCGAGCTGTAATCAATGAGGCTCTGTGTGTTTAGCGACTAATCACCGGCTCAGGAACAGAGGCGCCTGCTGTTAAAGGGAAGGACGTGCTTCCTGCACACAGCTGGTCCAAAGTTGACCGTCTGTAACGCGAGAGCTGGTCTGTGCGGACCTGTTCGCCGACGCTCCACAGCAGTTCGGGTGGATGATGCGTGGATCATCACGCTGGCTGCAGCTCCAAACGCCATCTGCATTAACGCTGTGCAAAGTGTGGCTCTTCAGACTGGGCAGATGTCGCTGCTGTTCAGCCAGATGTTAACGTGGACAACACGCTCTGCTGACAAAGCATCAGATTCACAATGTGTCCGTTTGTGCCGATCAGCAGAAATACGTGCCCCAAATTCTACTGCATAGATGCCACGAATCCTATGCCGATGATTTTCATGATCAACGAAACTGCTGAATATTTTCCCAACTTGTTGTCCAGTGAGTTTACAACATGTCCAAAGCCTAAGTATATTAATTTTACAGTGATTATACAACAGACGCGAGCAGCAAATCCTCACATGTTGAAAAGCTGGAGCCAGAGGATATTTGGCAATTTTGCTTGAATAACATTGCTACTTGACCAATAACTTCAGCTCAGCAGTAGCAACATACACTTATTGGAGCAGTTGGTGAAATGCAGTGTGTGAATGTACAGCAAAGGATCACGCTGCTAGAAACAAGTTGTTACGGACGGCAGGAAGTATCGGTTTGACCTGCTTCATGAGGTGAAACAGAATATAGTGCACCATGCAGCACTTAGTGATGCTGAGGAAACGTCTTTTTATTTGTGACATGACCCCGAATAACCTTTCCCTGTTTGATGACTCCTCACCTGAAACCTGTTCTGACTCTCCGAGATGCATCGGCTGCGTTTGACTGTCGCTTCATTGCTGTCGCAGAGTGTACGTCGCCTGTGTTTGTGAAGGGAGCCTAAGCATTGTGAACATGTAGAGTGCCACGCTAATGGTTTGCATGTTGCGTGGGCTTCCCCTGCCATCGAAAACGTGTATGTCAGGTTAACTCTCCTGTCACTGCGCTGGCTTAGAGCTGCAGGTCTGGAGTCCCCGGGCTCTGCACAGCGGCTGCCCGTTGCTCCCAACACTTGCAATGGGTTAAACACAGATGATTGATTTCTCCTACAGGGATCAATGAAGGATCACTTTAAACTTGACTATTACTTAAAGTTCTTAAGCCCAAAACCTGCAAAAGTGCAGCCTTATGGACAGTCAGCTGGGCCATGACCAAGAGGTTTTGGGTTGAATCTAATGGATTACATGAATTCGGAAGATTTGAGAGGAACCCAGCACACCTACCCCCACGTAACTGCAATCGCATGATCTGCACTTGATCATGGTTACAACTATCGACTCATTCTGCCTTTATTTTGAAATAAGAGCACACTGTTAACTTGTAACTTCAACCAGGATTAACAAATCCCTCCCCTAACTGCAAATTAGCTGTATGAGAATAAACAGGATTAGTTTACGCTGAAATCAGCATGACGCCATTTAACTTTGGGAGAGGAAGTAAAGCCATCTAAATTGCACAGCATTCAAAATGTTAATGAAGACTCTAATTTCTCTAATTTGTGATGGTGGCATTGATGCATTTAAAAAAAAAAAAAAATCTGTTGATGTATTGCAGAGAATCCCTCTGGAAAATCTTTTTACAAACAGTGTAAAGTGTGAAAATGTGTGTGCATATATACTAGGTCGCTACATTTTTTTTTTCTTGTGTTTTAACATCAGAGATTTTAGCGTAATCCCACTCTGGCGATTTGAACGTCACTTTAAAAACTTGCATGGAACTAATGACTCTTTTGCTTTGTATCAGAAAACGGCTTCAAGTATCAATTTTTGCTCCATTTCATGTTGGTAAACCTGATGCCTTCGCTGGCCTTTCATGTTGCGTTGTGGCAGTCTATAAATATTTTCTCTATGTAACAGTCGGATCTCATACTGGGATGCAATCAATGGAGCAGGATCCCTGGTGGTCAAAGTCCTGAATAATTCAAAACGCCTCATCTCTTCCTGTAATAGGCCAGGTGCATCCCTGTGAAATGCCACGAGTTGTTGTCTTTGTTTGCGTCATCTTAATAAAGCTGAAAGTGGAGCGCTGCAAATGGTTCCGTTGTCATAGCAATCGCTGCAACCAGATTTGTTATGTGAAACAGGTCCAGACCCTCCACTCCAGTCTGTCCCGTATCACATGACAGCAGAGTGCTTGTGGCCATTATGCACATGTCGCGTCAGGATAGCTGAGCCTGCCTCTAATGGAACATACACTGGGGGCAGAGCCCATAAACATTTCCTTTGATTTATTATGGCGAGTGAGTTAAAAGGGCAGTGTGCGTGTCCTAAATTGCCACATCTTTAGAGACACCTAGTGGTTAGGTTCAAGTGGATTATCGTGTCATCCAAGGACATTTAAAGTCAGAGCTGTGTTGGTTACCAGGAGGCCAGACGGACACTGCTTGGAGCTTTGCCTTAAAGTCACCTTCAAAATAATAGCTTTGGGTTATTGTTTGATTAATTTGGATGTTTAGCCTTCGCTGTGCAGATTATTGTGTATTCATCGATCCCGGGAGACTGTTTTCACATTCATATCCTTTCTCTGTGCTCACCTTAAGTCTGAGTTTGGTGGTTTTGTGACATCAGGTCACATTTAGGTAGATCGATAGATGTACTTTATTGAAAAAACAACATATCGTACCCAAATGATTATTCCAAACATGTCTGGAAAACTTGTCTGGAGGGATCTTTAACTTCTAAAATGTTTTGAAAGTTGTTCAGTCCCATACCGTCGATCAGATTAGAATATATTCTGATGATCTCCGTTTGTGTTGGACAGTTTGATTCTCTGAATTTATTTAACAACAACCGTTTTGCCACTAGAGAGACTTTGGCTACTACCTACAGGATATTTTAATCATCTATGTTTCTGTCTCCTCTTTTTGAACAGGGGCAGACAGAGAGCGGATGACAGCCAACCATGAGACGTACCTTCTTATGGCCAGCACCCAGAATGACATGGAGGATTGGGTGAAGACAATCCGCAGGGTCATCTGGGCTCCTTTTGGTGGAGGTCAGTATACATGCAAGCATTGCTTTTATTAGCTGAATAACCCAACTTGTTGGCGTCTCTCTGAACTAAAGTCTGAGTGAGCTTCCAGAGTTGCTAAGTGCTTTTGAGCAAAGCACACCCCCATCAAACTGCTGACTGTGTTCTCTGATCCCACTGACAAAATGCATCGTTTATGTGCAGAGTCTGTGTTTAACTAAGGACTGAAGCACAATCCTAAATTGCCTTGTGCACAATGATGGTAGTGTAACCGTAATCTGTATTTGGGTGCACGATGGAGACGGGACTTAGCAGTAATTTCCAGGTACAATACTGCATTTATTGCCAAGATTCCACCTAGATATGCATGTATTACCATTCTCTGATGTTGTGATCGCATAATACAGGTTTTAGTTTTTTAAATGGATGACTGTAAGGAACATGCAACTAAGTTTTAAGTTAAATTTAAGTCTTCTCTAATTTCCAGAATCTGTTTGCAGGTAAAGCAACAGTTTGCATCAGTTTTTCCACCTGTGGTGTCCTGCCACATGTTGGATGCATCACTACAATACTTGGCTTTACCGTTAGAAGATGTATGAACAGCTTTATAGTCGTAGGAATTGGTATTTTTTTTAAATTGTGAAATCCAAAATGGCACCAGATCTGTGCTGCTTGAATCTCCGCCCTGACGTTTGTGTCGTCATTCTACTTGTTTGGCTTTTGCTTCCTACCCAGGCTGCTCATGCTAATGCACAAAGCAAAGTAATGTGTTAAAAAATAAATTAGGTGTCGCCAAATAAACCAACAAAACAAATGGCGATGGAGTAATCTTGGAAATAAACTGCGAGAAGTGCATAATGCTGTAGTTGTTCCTGACATTGGTGGGAGTCTCCTGCTGCGCCGCCATGGCTTGTTATTGACTTTGCTGGCAGACATTGGCCTACATTGTGTACGAGCGGGGCACAAGTGCGGCGTTTGTAACCGGACAGGCAGTTCTGGCCGCTCTCGGTGACAGTGAATAGATGAGGCTGAGCTGGCCCCTCTGTTTTCAGTGCAGGGAGTTTGATGTCCATCGCAGTTGACTGCTCTTCAAAAGGACGAGCCATTTGTCAAAGATGCCACAAGAAAGGTGGCTCCAAGTTGGAGCGGAGCCGGCGCTTTCTGTCTCTCACACACTCACACACACTCACACACACACACACATATTCCAGGCTTTCACATTTTGCAGCAGAGGCTAACTGAGCCCTGATTGGCTGGCGAGTGCCCCTGAAGTGTGATTAAAGGATTCTGTCTGGAGAGTGACAGGCAGGGAGGGGCTCCCAAAGCGAAGCCCCTGCGTTTGACCCACAGCAGAGCTCGGAGCCCCCCGTTGGTTTTGCTGTCATGTTGTGCTCAACACTTGCTATGATGTTGAATTAATCACCAACCAGTTTGAACAAGCAGTTGGACGAGAGAGAGTTCGAAGTGAGACCTTTTGAGAAATGTGCAGCTGTGGCCTCTCCATATGGATCTTTGGAGATTTATTTCATGGTAATTACTAATTGTTTGTGTGTAATTTGGGAAGGAGTTTGAACTGTATTTGCTGTTGGATTAATGCTATGTAGAAGACTTAAATTGGCTTCAACATTTCACAGCCAACAGCCATATTTACAGTTAATATTGAGTTTAGTGCAACGCCACGGTTTAAGGTTTGAACCTGTTCAGAAGAGGGCTTAGGCCAACTTGAATGTGTTTCATTTAATGTTTACAGATTGTACAAAGCCTTCCTCTAGCTCATCGTAGTAACATCAAATCACCCCAAGCTCTATGGTCAACTTTTTGTCTCCCATTCATTCATCCCTTCTCCTTCTGATGTGGTGGAGAAACTAACTAATATTATTATTTGTGCATGGGACATGCAGTATGGGACTTGTTTTTGTCAGTGTATAATCTGTACACAGTTGAGACTGTTATGTTTCATATGTTTTTGGAATGTGTGACTGACTGCTTTTGTCTTGTTTGAGTGGCTGTAAAGATTGAGGTGGAAAGGTCCGTAAAGCGACTGACCCAGAGGAGGAAGAAAATGACATAAGACTCCTCTGTTAACTTCTGAGCAGCTTTATATCCAATGAAATATGATTAAAAAAATATTTTCTGAGAGACGGAATACAGTTTGACTGACTTGCTGTCAAACTGATGCATCTCTTTTATTTATTTTTTTCTAATTTTATTTGTCATAACGGCAAAAACTGTGGCTTTTTTTGGAAAATGCTCAAATGCAGGAACTTCAAATTCTGCACCTCTGGTGTGTTATCTTATCACAAATTTATTCATAGGCGTTTCTCTCGGAAGCTTACAAGTTGTGTCAGATTCAAGAGGGGGGAGTTTGACAACATACCATGATATTATTAGTAGCAATAGTAGTAAAAAGGAAAGTGTATACGAGTTTACTAGAAAAGCCACATTCTGAATGAATGTGATACCAAAACACTAATTTAAACTACAGATTTCAGAGTGTTCACATTAACACGAGTTTAAGTGATTTCTTGCTGTGTCAAATGATGTCAAAAGCACGAGGAACCTGGTCAGTTTAATTCAGTCCCCGTACTGTACCTCGTCGTATTGCATGTGTGTGAGTAGCCTCTGTCTGTATCTGGAGACCGGAAAAGTATGCAGATCCAAATCTCTCAGGAAGGCTGCCTTAATCCCCTCTTGTATTGCATCCACATGAGACGGCTGCAAATGGAAATCGGTCCTTTTTTCCTTTTTACCACGGCGACCGCCTCGGACAAAAGGCGAGAGATTTGATCATCAGACTAAGGCTTTGTGGGTGTACATATTTTTTGCTCGGCCTTATCAGAATTTCTTTCTTCCAATCGATTTAACTGCTGTCTTTCATGTGCTGTAAGCTGCACATGCTAGGCTGAAGATTGTTTTTCTTTCTTTTTTCTAATTCTGAAAAATGCTCCTTTCACCTTTGGAGAGGAAGTAAATTGTGCAAGATGTTAAACTGTGATAATATTTCAAAGGATAAGCCATCATTTCTGTCACTTCAAAATCATTCCCTAAATAATTTAGCTGTAAAGAGAGAACCAAATTCTAAATGTATTAAAACATTATTAAACCCCGAAACACTTTTCTCAGTATTTTTCATATGTTGAACTCACTCACTGCACCCTGGGGTTACAGCATATTTCACCTATTATAAATCAGTGATCAGCAAATACAATAAAAGCGTCGCCGTTTTGAATAAATGTTCAAATATGTGGTAAAAACATTGTAGTATTACCATTTATCAACCTTTTTACCATCATTAAACATTTTGTCTTGTGTTTTTCAGGGATCTTTGGTCAGAAATTGGAGGAAACTGTGCGGTTTGAACGCCGGTTTGGGAACAAGCTGGCCCCTATGCTGGTAGAGCAGTGTGTGGATTTCATTCGGCAGTGGGGCCTTCGGGAGGAGGGGCTATTCAGGCTGCCGGGACAGGCCAACCTGGTCAAAGAGCTGCAGGATGCCTTCGACTGCGGAGAAAAACCCTCTTTTGATTGGTAAGGAAACACATAAGCACGCTGGCTGCTTGGATTTCCTCAGTGCATTTTAATGTGAAGTTGATATGTTCAGACTGTTGACTGGTCAAGTTCTGCACCTCTGGAACCACATGGGTGCTCCTGTTGGCCTGGAACAAATCCTGAAGTTTACATAAAGCAAAAAGGTGGGTGAGTGGGCATGTAAGGTTTAGTTGCATCTAGTTAGAGAGACTTGAATGATAGGTTTTCGATACCTGTTTTGTATCAGAAGCCTGAGTTACACTGCAAAAACAATAAGGAACCAAGGAAGTTTGGGGAAATTTAAGCTTAAACAAATGTCGTACATGTAAAATACATGTATAAACTGTACACATACTGTATATACATATCTTAAAGAAGTATGAATGTTTCAGCTGAACGTCGCATTTGTATGCATTCTGTTATCCTGCCTTTTGATCACATGATGCAGTTAAAGGTGCACACCAGTTGTCCACCCCCAGGTGCTTTCACTTGCCTGATTACGCGTCGATGTGTGAACATCAAACTTGACTGATCTCTTGTTTAGGCCCCGTTGCATCATAAAGTGGAACAGCCAAATTCATTAATTCCGGCTTCGCGAAATCGGCGGCGCTAGAAGCTTGACGACGAAAGGAATGCTCCCAGGCATATGCACTGAAACCCTGTTTTATTTATTTATTTTTCCCCCCAAACGTGACAACCTTGTGAGAGATGAGAGAAATACAGCACATCGCCTCCACATCTCTTCTTCTCTGTCCTCCCTCTTTCACTCCATCAACCACTCCGACCATCTACTCTGCTGACCGTAAATTAAACCTAGATAGGACTGTCAGGTGGATCCAGGGGCTGCACATCAACACCCTCTCACGTCCTACAAACACAGGAGACAAAATCGCACTCGGCTGCCACCATTATGTCCGCTGCACAGTGACACATCTCTGCCCTCCTCCTTCTGCTTTAACACATCTTACATTGTACAGTGGTAACAAAAACGCCCTCCTCTGTCTCTACCCATGTCAGATTTAAATTTTTTATTTTTTTTTTCCCTGTCTCTCACCATGATGATCATTAGCCATTGTAACCTTCTGCCTGCCTCACCAGCTGCCCCTCGCTGGCTCATTAGTGTTTTTGAGCCACCAGCGAGAAATCTTCTTGCCTCTTAAAATGTGAACGAATGTGAATGTGTTACGTTTATGTTTTTTCTGATTCCACCCAAGAGTCCTCTTGCTGCAGGAGTATCCGTGATGATTTATGTATCCATAATAAATACAACCTCAGCCCTCCTCCATGTCTACCTCTTTCCCTACAGTAACACAGATGTGCATACAGTAGCATCTCTACTGAAGCTGTATCTCAGAGAGCTGCCCGAGCCAGTCATCCCCTTCCACAAGTACGAGGATTTCCTGGCCTGCGCCAAGCTGCTCGGCAAAGATGATGAAATGGTAAGGAACAGGACTTTCTCTCCACCTGTATATCTTCCAAGGAATTGGCTTTCACACACTTTATTCCAGGAGTTTGTGTTCTGTGGCATTAAAGCTGCCTCTTGCTGCTCAGTCTTCCAGCTCTGCTGTTTCTCACACAATGACTTTGCTGTGCCTGTCTTGACTTCTAACATCTAAATACAATTTCTTTCTCACCTTTCCTGCGAGGAGTCTTTTGCCTCCTCAGTGTCCAAAACATCTTTCTCATTTTCACTTAAGAATATTATAATATATCACTTAAGATGGGAATAGTTTAGTACTCATTGGTTTTACATGACAGATGATGAATCTTGAATTTGTTTTGTCCTCTAAAATCATTGCTTTCATAAAAATTATTTAATGAGCCTCATGAATCGCAGAGCGAAACTTGTTTTCTGGCTTGATATTCATCTTGCAGTTGCCATTTTCTGTGTTACATGCTTTTCTTTTTTTTTCACTCTTTTTCACTGATTTATTTTGTTCTCTATTTGGCCTGTGGGTGTGATTAAATGTCCACGACTGATCAGAACTTGTAGTTTGAGTTGATATAAATTATTGTTTGTGATCGAACTTATGTGACCTAAAAAGTGTCCCATCATCTGCAGGGCATGAAGGAGCTGAGAAGGCTTGTGGAATGTCTACCTCCAGTGAACTACAACCTGCTTAAGTACATCTGCAGGTATTAACCGATTGTTAAAGTGGATGATATTTCAAATTGTGACCATTATCGAACGGTGGAAAGTTGATATTTTCCCGTTTGGCAGATTTCTAGATGAAGTCCAGTCGTATTCAGGAGTGAATAAAATGAGCGTCCAGAACTTGGCCACAGTCTTTGGGCCAAACATTTTGAGGCCAAAGGTTGAGGATCCAGTAGCTATCATGGAAGGTCTGTATTCATCTGTTCTTTCTGACATTTTGTATTAATATTAATTCACTTAACGTTTTAAAGGTAAAGATAATGTGTGTTCACGTGTTGTCAGGTACCGTTCTGGTCCAGCAGCTCATGGCCGTTTTGATTGGCCGCCACAATGTGCTTTTCCCTCGGGATGATGACAGCCCCACTGCCCTCGAGCTTGTCAACAACAACATCGAACCACGGCGGCAAGCCACCACAACTACCTCCGCCATCACTACAGTGTCTCAGAACGGCGAGAACAACAACACGCAGGTGGCGCGGCAGTGTGTTTGGGAAACGCCCGAGTCTCCTACGCACCGCCAGCATGTAGACAGCAGTGGCTCCCCGCGGTCAGCGAGCCCTCGTAATGGTGTTATAAGATGCTTTGACATCACGCGCAGCCCGCCACTGACTGTTAAAAAGAACCCGGCTTTCAGCAAAGGCAGTGGGATCGTTACAAACGGCTCCTTCAGCTCCTCACCCTCTTCAGACCCCAATCAAGAAAAGAGCCCGACTTTGACTGGAGGTGTTAGTTTACCGGTGAGGCGCAGTGGGACACTCAAAGGCTCCGGCACAAAGATGGGCACCAGTGGCGTGACGAGTGGAAGCGGCACCGGAGGGAACGGAACTGGAACCGTGCGCATGGGCGTTTCCGTCAGTGATGTGGTCACAGGGAGCCTGAGGGACCGCAATGGCCTTTGGGTACCAAATGGCTGCGTCACGTTACGCGACAACAACAAAACACGTGACTGCTCCAATGGGGATCAGACATCCAATCAGAACCGCCTGTCCACGTATGACAATGTCCACTTAAACCATCAGAACCTGCAGCAGCAGAACCAGATCGCCAACACGTGTCTGAACAGCAGCTGTGAGGACAAGCAGAGCGTAGACAGTGCCACCTGGTCCACCTCCTCCTGTGAAATCTCTCTTCCTGACAACTCCACCTCCTGCCGCTCCTCCACCACTACCTGCCCTGAGCAGGACTTCTACGGAGGTCACTATGAAGACCTGGATGGACCATCACAGGATAATGAGCCTCCCCAGTCCGGTGGTGGAGGAGGAGAGGTGGAAGGCAGAAATGGCAACAGAGAAGGAAGCGGAGATGGAGCAGGGAGGAGCAGTCGGGACACCAGTAGTAGTGATAATAGTGATGGCTTCACTGTTGGTAATGGACCTGGCAGTCACAGTGCTCTGCACAGTTTAGTGGCCAGTCTCAAACAAGAGATGCACAAGCAGAAGGCCGAGTACGAAGCCAGGATAAAGAGGTAGGGAGCCATCTGTGTAAAAAAGGGTTTGTGATGACATTAGAAGGAAGTGGCTAAAGACAAATTAAGGGCATGAACATACACACACTGACGGACAGTTTTGCTCATCTATATTGGCAAGCGATGACTTTGAAACATATCTACTGGACACCATGATTTTTACATACTAATATTTACATTTGCCAGTTTATTACGTACAGCCAGGTAAAACTAATGCAACAGCCATGAAATAAATCCTCCCTTCATGAAGGTTGTAATGTTCAGTTTTCATTATAACTGTTTTAGAGAGGTGTTGATTAAACTGTTAGGAAATTTTGGAGGCTGTAGTTTGTGGTGCTGTTGCGTCATACTGAGAGCTGTTTCTAATATTATGTCCAAACCATTTATATCAATGAGGGGAAATAACGGAAACACCTCTCAGTATAACGCAATACAATCCAACAGCACCACAAACTGCAGCCTCTAAAATGGATCATACAGCTCAATACAGACGCAATAAAAACCTTCATGAAGGTAGAATTTATTGCAGGACTATTGCATTTGTTTTAGCTAGGTGCACTTAATAAATTGGCCACTGAGTGTATGTCTCCGAATGGCATCTAAATCAGTTCACGCAATCAATATCGAAAGCTAATCTTATTTGTAGAAATTAGCTGCTATATTTGATTGCAGCCTCGTGTTGACTTCTTGCTTGAAAATCATTTTAAGGCGAATGTATTCAGAAGATGTGAGAAACCTTAAATGTCAGTATCCAATTGATGTTGCCATTTGTGCCTTTTCGGTGACGTGGACCATGAGAAGCTAGTTTCAAATCAAATGCCCTTTTGAAGAAAAGGTTTGACATTTTGGGAAGCACACAGACATGAGTGTTATCGATCGTCTCATCTAACGCTCGGGCTAAAAAGCAAATAAGCGCATTGCCTTAAACATTGAACTATTGAATGTTTAGTAGTTTAAATCCTTAAATATGGTACTGCACTCCTTATTTACTTTTTGTGCGACATCTTTATAAAGTTTCACAGGGGCACACTGGCAGATACTGTACCTGTACAGGATAACACATACAGTATAATGCAAAGGGAATGTTGCAAGAAAGCTCTACATGACTGCAATGGAGCATGTGCTAAAATATTGCTGTTTGTCAATGAAACAGGACTGGGTGTGATTAACTTCCTCAAACTAAACTTCCTGTATGATGTATCGATTAAACAGATCAGATTCCATTTTATGGTGACCTCCAAAATGATTCAACAGCACTGGACACATTTTAAGAAATGATTACTTAAGTTGCAGCATGTTATTCATTAAGCTGACAATTAAAATTGTTTCCCACTTGTTTTATGAGCCTGTTGCCATCTCTTCTCCTGACCCCGTGTTAACCTCTTCTTGCAGCTTGGAGCAGCGTAACCTGGAGCTGGAGACCGAAATGGTGAACCTCCATGATGAGCTGGACCAGGAGCGGAAGAAGTACACGATGGGGGAGATCAAGCTGCGCAACGCCGAGCGCGCCAAGGACGACTCTGAGCGGCGGAATCAGATGCTGCAAAAGGAGATGGAACAGTTTTTCTCCACGTTTAGTGACCTCACCGCAGCTGGCAGCACCACGGCCACCGACCCCCGCCGACCAGATCGTAACAACAGCATCTGGATACAGTGAAGGAAGGCGAAGGGGAATGTGGGCTGGAAATGGTTTATTTTATGACGTGAACATTGCGAGGGCTCCAAACAGGATTTGGCTGCTGGTTGTAGAGGGCAAGTTACGGGGAAGTTGCGATACGATGGTTAATGACATGTTTTAATTTAAGAAATAGGAGGTGTAGGGCTAATGTAAGCCACCTGTATAAATGCACACATCACCTGGAGTGATGCCACACTGACATTATCTGTAAATACGGCATTATTTAAACAGCTCCCAGACGCTCTCCAACATACTGTGGTGGTAATCGATCATCTGACTGGGAAGCAGAGTAAAGGTAAGGTACACTATAGTCTATGATGATACGCAGTACTACTATTATTTTAATTTAGCTCCTATAGCCATGTAGGAGGGAAGGCAAACCTTTTAAAAAGGTTGTATTCTGTAAAAAAAAATAAAAAATCCCAACCTTGGACACAAACTCCTACCTATCTTAATTCACTTTTAAATCTAACCAAAAACATCTTACTGTTCCATGTAATTCTGTATCTGCTTATGTACATAGAGGGAAACACATTGTCTCGTGTGTAAAAAAAATTATTGTAAGTAATACCTAAATGTTTATCTGATATTTAGCGAAGTTATCAACGTGATATTTTCTATTAAGATTTTTTTTTCCCTTGCACTTACATGTTTGAGTCTCTGCAAGGTGGTTCTGAATGTTTCTGTTGCTCAATGTGTGTATCGTTTCAGTTGGACAATATGCTGTATGTGCTTCTGTGCGGATTCATTTTACCCCATGACCAAAAAAAACAAGAGCCTGTACTGTAAATATTTTAAGGGTGGACACTGCTCAACAGTCTGCACTGTGGTTTGATGTATATTCAGATGGATAGGCACGTATTAAGTTGATGCTGATTGAAGAATGCTTTGTAGCTTGTAAAAATACATTTTAAGACTTTGCACGATGGGTCATTGGCATAAATCCTGGATAAAATAATAAAAATAGTCGTCATGCGTTTCAGATGACAAATTCCTCCCCATTTAAATAACGTTGTGATGTTGTCACTCTATGAATGCTCTTGGAAATTGTAGTCTGCAGTCTGCCTCTGAGCATATGAGATGCCGGTTTAAAAATACTCTCCTGTAGTCTTCTGACAATTTATCCACCTGACCCAACTGGCTTTCATCCTAGCCTAGCATGGAATGACAACCTGAAGCGACCGACTACCAACACAGAGTTGTGTGAGTGTCGTAACTGAATAAAGGGGATTACAGCATCAAGTCAGTGAGGACATTAACAGCCTGGTTGCTAGATTCAGTAGCAAGTGTTGTGTGCACGATGAGTCCACGAGGGCCAGTGTACAATAAGTGAATGTAAAGTGACTGCGTATTGATGAAGTCTTTGTGTGTATTTATGTAGCTTTAAACCAAACGTGGATTTGCTAACGTGTACGAGACGCGACACGTCTGAGAACAGACGTGAGCTAAAGTTTAAGTCTCTCTGCCTCTGAAGACCAGGTCCCATTATAACCTGCTGCTGGTCAGTGCAGGACATCTGCAATGTGCACATGGGGGGGAGCAGCCTGTGCTTCTCATTTTGCACCCTTCACCGGGAAGTTAACAGGCTTAAGCCAAGCTGACAGTGGCACCTTGTTCTGTGACTCCCACACAAAAGAGCAGATTACGGACACAGGGCAAGAGGGAGAGGAGGACTGGGGTAGCGGAATATTTTCATGACATGATACTTGATACTCAAAAGAACTCACTATGAATAAAAATGCATTTTCATGCGAGTCTCCCTTTGTTTACTCTTTGATTGTGTCCGTTTCAAGGTTGGAACATTTTATATTTGGGAGACAAGACTGTCGGCGGTTATTTTTCAATTAATAAGTTGTTTGACGTGTAGTTTGATGGTGTAGTTTGACGTGTAAAAACCTAAAGTTTAACCTAAAGTTTAAAAACCAAAAGATGTTAAATTTCTTACAGAAGAAGCAAGTACTCTCATTTGAGAAACTTGAACAATCAAATGTTTTTGACATTTTATGACAATTGTAGATTAATTTTCTAGTGAATGCTGTGATAATTAGGTATTATGAGATTAACCTGAGATTTATAGAAACATCTCATTCAAACATCTTTATGACTGAAACGGCCCATAAAAACTAAATGTCTTAGGATCTAGTCATAGGTTTTGGGATAATAACATGTATATGTACTTTATATCTCGATATTGATATATTAATATATATATTTTTGAAAAACTTTTGTTTCCCAAATCCAGCAAATGAAATACCTGCCAATTCTTAGAAAGTCAAAATGTTGATGCAATCAACTGCAAATCATGCAAAAATACAATATTGCCAAAAATCTTTGTCTCAGCCCATAAACGAACACTTCATTCTTCAGTTTATCAAAGATTTCAAAAATCACCAAATTTGGAGATATAAGAAATTGTAATCTGAAAGGTAGCTGACACTGTCACACAAGCGTAGCGGAGTACAATATGTCTCTGAGATGTAGTTACAGTGCTTGAGTAAATGTACTTAAGTTACATTACACCACTGCCCACTTCTAACGAACATAAGAGTGAAGTGGGGAAGGGCAGTGCACTTGCTTTCATCCTGCAACATTTTGTACTCATTCTGCCTGTAAACTGAATTAGAGTCTGTGTAGGTGGGACTCGGCGTCACTGCGACAGTTTGGACAGATGGTTGAGATGAAGGCCAACAACAGACACTGAAGGCAGATAGAAATCATGCTGAAGTGCAAATCCCTCCAGCAAAAAGAAAAATGGCACACTGCAGTCCAAGATCAAAGGTTTTGTTTATTTTCAATCACATACATATACTATTTTTTACATACACAGTTCCTTTAAAATGTTGTGTTTTACAGTTACAGCTTTCAGTAATTTTTTGTCTTTTTCTTTTGCATTTGTTTTGACTTTATTTGAAACGCTATAGCCTGAAGCTCTGAGATCAGCGTGAAACAGATACAATTTCTTTTTCGTTTTTTTTTTTTCTCAACCTGACAATGTCAAAAGAATGATTCATTAAAACAGCACGGAGTAAAAGAAATGAGAGAGAGCGAGAGAAAGAGAGCGAAGGAGTCATAAAAGAATCGAAGAACAACATCACCTGATTCAGATGAGCTATACAGGGTTTCATTGTTTTCAGCCCACGTTTAAGACTTGTTTACTTTATGACCTTTGCAGTAGCTTGCCTCCCTGTCTGAGTGCAATAAGGTGTTTATTGCATTGTTGGATTGTTGTTATTTACAATATGACTTGAACTTAAAAAGTGAAAATCAATAACCTAAGGCATCACAAGTACTGAGTCCAAAGATTTTTTGTTGGCACAGCTTAGTACAAGATGTATCCTAACTTGTGACAATAATATTATGGCTAAATGAGGAGTCAGCCATTTTAAGATTACAAATAAATGGCTAACGCACGTGACTGTGGCTAATCCTGAATACACAAGAGATCGCTTCCCCTCGTGACAAAAATTAGGAGCAGGATTGGTAGTTGACGCATTACTAATTCTAAGGTTTATGTGACTGAACATGAATACACACGTGGACTACGTCCAAACACATGACTGCACTGACTCTCCATCAAACATTCTCAAAAGCAATCCCACAAAAGTCGCGACCTTGCGTTGAAAGACAGATCTGAAAAACATGTACTGTAAAGCAATCTGTCCAGACGCTAGATCACATCTTCCAATTCAACCGTACAGACAGTTTGTGTTCAATGCTGGTTAATTGGAAATCACGCGCGCGCACACACATACACTGATGACAAAGCAGAGCAGCAATGGCGTGAGTGAAACAATTCATTTCTACATTCAGTGCTGACAACCCAGCTGTTTCTGTGTTCGAGTCATCTCTACATCTGGCGCATTAAACAGGACCCAAAGCACCTTTTTAGTACAACAGAATTGTCTGGAGGGATGTGGTATAAAAACGTTCACATTCAGAGAAAAAAAAAAGACAGAATATGTCAGTATTTATAGGAAACGAATAATGTAGTTTTAATGTAGTTTGGATGGTCAAACATGCCCTGTAGAATAACTGCAGCAGTACCGTGCATGTTTGTGGTGAGGAGTCGACTCAAACGCTAGACCCCGTTGTGAGAAAAGCCATCGGAACATTTTCCAACAGTTTTCAAAGTTGCACCCTGTTTTGAAGGATTGCCCTGGCCAGACCCTGAACAGAAAGCCAAGCTAGCCATAGCTTATTCTGGAGAAGCCACCCTCAGTTGCCCTCTTAGCTCTGCGAAGGTGCTGGAACTGTGTGTGTGTGCGGTTCACTGTACACAAGCCACAGGCAGAAAGAGTGTTAACAAAGTAGCTATTCAAAGTTATGTATATAATTGTGGAGAGGGATTTTGAGACGTTGTCTGCACAGCGACAGGGCGCTTTATTTAGACTCCATGCAGAAAGTAAAACCGCTGTGTTGGAGATTACAGAGATACAGTTAGACTGTAGAATGACATGTCAAGAAACAAATAATGTCCACCTAAACTGTGCTGTCACCACATCTCCTAAAGGGTGCTTTAGTAGTGCTAGTGCCAGTGGACATATGAGCCATGCAGATTCCAGAAGTGGGAAATAAATATGGTGATATTCACAGAAATTGTTGTAAATGGTGATGTGACATGTTGGATGTCCCCATTTGGATGTATGTCTTTGCTTGTAAAATATGATCTCTTGTTAAGGGTTCTTTGCCTGTAAACCCACCAAACCTGCATGAGAGCATGAAATACGGCAGGAAACCAAAATGATGAGAATTCCTTTCTTCAATGTCAACCAAGTATGAATAACATACACGCAAATAAACAAACAACAGTTCACCTACTTGGTTTCTAGTTGGAGTGTATTTTATCTAAAGCTTGAAAAGAAAGCCCTAGTAACACCTTAATTGCAACCATCCATTGCACATTCAAAACTGTAGCTAAAAATGTTGTTGTGAGTAGTGAAAATATGCTATGCTTTGAACATCGGATGGCTGGTTCTGGGTGCAGTGTTGTGTGTAGGTGAAGCCTTTGTCTCCTCTGATGCCAGCCTGCCAAACATACTGTACGTCTTGCTTTCTTCATTTAAAAACAGTGGATTTGGAGCGAGAGAAAGAGAGAGAGTGCACTACAGCTGCCAAGCCTTTGCACAAATCAATACAAACAATGTATGTACTGTAAGTGTTTGTGCGCGAGCTAGTGATTCAGTTTGATTGAGATATTAAATTAAAACTAAATATGCAAAATGGGAAAACCTTTCATGGTGTGTAAAAACTAGCACAAGCATTAATGTCCCTGCTTTCAGTCTGAGGAAAGCTATTTGATTTTACACCACAAAAGTTCACTGTCACTGGCTAAAAGCTAAAGCGCCAACATCTGGCCAAACAGTGTTGTTGGGTTTTCTTTTGTCTTAAATGTTTCTTGGGGATTCGGATAGTTTTAAGGCAGAAAAAGAAGCAGAGGGAAAAATACCAAAAATAATATTTCTGCACTTGCAATGCTTCATTCCTACAAGGCACTTGCCATATTCAGGTTCCATCTGTCAAAATAAATAAATAAATAAATAAATCTTCCAGCTAAGAAAAATTGTAGTAACATAACTGTTAGCTAGCCTCTATCCAGTTCCTTTTTTATTAACACATGTAATAAAATGATTAATTGTGTAGTGTGTAGTGAAATGATGTACAGAGTTTAGTTACTGATACACTGCTACGAGGTTAACTCCTTTAAAGTACCAACTGTATCATTTGTATCTCTTTCTAAATGCCTTCTATGTTTCAGTCAAATAAATAAGAATAGTCCCCTTGTGGCAATGCCACAGTGAAACAGACCAACCTCCTGTGCCTATGAGGGGTTAATGGTACATAATGACATGCAGGGCTGTGGGCGAGCCCGTAGGGTGGTGGAGGGATGATCATACACTGCCAGGAGAAATAAAAGGGGCATTACACACAAATCAGACTTTTTAAACCCCTTAAAGGTAATCTTGTGAAGTCTGAGGACAATCAAAATAATTCACTCTACTGAGTGTACTGACCCTTTAAGTCCCAAACTCAGCCCTGACATTGACTAATGTCTTCATGGCTTAAATGTGTGTAACACACACACACACACACACACACACTCATACGTCCTATCCTGTGACCAGACCCCCCATGTTAGTTTACATTGTATATAAACAAAAGTCTCTATACAGACTCATTTTAGCATACAGTGAGATTAGCATTGTTTTAAATCTAACCATGCAGGACTACAGCAATAGGCAGGGGCAACTGAGGTGGAAAGCAGTGATGTGGCAAGGTGCGCTAGTCAGGAAAAACCTCCCAGTGTACTGGCCGTCAGTCCCACTCTGTGTACCCTTCAGCTGTACAGAATTACATCATTTACAAGTAGCGCAGGGAGCGCCGCTCTGGGTGAGAGCGACTGCATATCCCTGCAGAATAACCACATAACACACACAAATCAGGCAACCTTACATTGGGGATTGGGTCGGGTAGTGATGAGGGTGTCTAAGACCAAGCCTAGAGGTTAAAATACAGCAGTGACATTACATAAGGGTTGGATGGGGAATGGGTAAAAGCGGAATGAAGTTTGTATTGTACAGTAGTGATGAGCAAAATGGCAGCTCCCCTCGCCACAATAATTGGAGCATAAATGCTTTTTATAAGGAATTGGGAGACCAGCAGCCAGCCAATATGCACTTTACAGGAGATGCAAGTCTAAGCATTTGGTCATTTTCGTTTGGATGCCATATACAAGGTATGTGGGATAATATAAGCAAAGCAACTAGAGGATCATTAACATATATCTCAGCTCATTTACTTCAGTTTAAATACCACTGCTGTTTTTGAATGACAATGCACAGGCTTTAGAATTCATCATTTCAGATTCTGTGGTTCCATAGCTCGTGTTTTTGTTCTTAATATATTCATTTTGATCTTTATGCTTTTTTTTTTGTTGTTGTGTATTTTCAGTTGGTCTTTTCGGGCTGGTTTCTTCACCTTCTGAAGAACATGGGGTTGCGCAGGCAGGCGGCTAGTCACCTGCAACACCCCAGGGGTCCTGCAGAGGTCTCCAGGCTGCTGTCAGTGTCTGAGGCCAGGGTCTGGTCAGTGGACATGGAGGAGATGTCATTTATGGAGGAGGAGGGAGGGAGGCTCTCGCTGCTGTTCACGGCTGCACCTGTGCTAAGGGAATCAACAGCAGCAGGGGGTTACAACGTAAAAGAGTCCTGGCAAAGACAGGTGCAGAAATACAATCAGAAGAGATATTTTCTAAGTGCACACAAAAGGTACAGTGAGAGAAACATTGTAGCTCAATTTGTTCCATGACATTGAGACGTCAACAACATCAACAACACCTGTGGGACACCACAATCATAGCGTGTGATTATTATGATGAGACAGGGTATAAGGTTTGGGTCCAGTGGATTTCACAGGAAGGATCGTCAAAGGCTGCAGTGTTTCAACAATCCATAAGGGTACTTGATAGTTATGCACTTCAGGATAAACCTAGACGTGGTCAGCATATTGTCTTATACTGGCATAAGTCAAGTGTTTTGTTTTGATGCCATAAACATGTGTCAGCATTTATGATTTAAGTATCACAAAAGGGGTTTGCTATGGCTGGGCCCAGTGGAAAGCCTTTTTTTTGTTGTTTTTTTTGCTTAGGCATTCATTTGTTTTCTAAATAACAATCTGATTTTCTCATGTTGATCTTGTTTTGAAGTGAAAGGTGGAAGCAGCCGGCAGTAAACCTTTTTGAGATTTCATTAAAGAACTCTTAATTCAGTCTACTCAGCTGCTATTCTGTCAAGACTTCATTACAGACCCTGGACGTGTCTGTTTGATGATTTTATTATAAAAGGACACATTCTGGACCTGACAAGTCGTGAGAAAGATGACATAGAGATTCAGGGGGGTGAGATCAGACAGAGGGTACTGGAGGTGGACGGGATTTGTCCATAAATGTGGGAGGTTTTGCTGGAATATTATTGGAGGTTTGGAGGATGACATATCTGTTCAATGGAACCTTGGACTAGCAGACATGGGTATTAATCTCTATTAACAAGGTGTCAGGGACCCACACTGCTCAACCTCTGTGGGTTTGGACAACACTTTCATTAAATCCTCAGTCAGTGGGTTCTGCTCTCTTTGATACGTTTCTGAGCAAATCAATAGGAAAACGGGCCTCCTGCTTTTGCCATAAGGAGGTGAAAGAGTAAAGCCTGATTAAAAAGGAAAAGGATGAGAATACAAGGCTATTGCCAATATGAGAAACTCATTAAACCCCTTTTACTTGCAAGTAAATGTCCCACCACTGCATGTACAGTTTGTACAGGACATGAACAGTGCAGGTCAACTTTAAATCTGCTGTTTGTGTCTGTTTCCTGTGGGAGGTAATTGCTTAATGGAGACTGGTGGGCACTTCAGCTGACCCAAAATAAAATGGAGAACAAAGCAGGATTAATGGCTGGCACTTGACCTGACTTGTAGGTTTACTTACAGTAAATACATCAGAAACATCTTTTACAAGTCACCATGCGGGTTCAGCACAAGTTTAAATCTTGAACGATGGCTTGAGCATAAACCCCACTAGTACGTACGTGTAAGAAAGATTACTCAAATGGAATCACAAGTTAATTAAGAGTTATCTTGAGAGAAAGCTGTGATGTGGGATTATAACTGTTGTTTTGTGCTGCTTTGGCACTGCTAATAAAGTCTAAATCATTTCTCAATCTTGTACTGTACAGCTGCCCTCTGCACTACCTTTTTAAAAAACATGAACGGCTCACGTGAGGTATAGTGCGCTCTAAGAATGATAGTGAATCTGTTAATAATAATGCAGATAATATAGGTATACAGTGTTGCACACGCAAATACTGTAGAGCTGGCCTGGTGATATCGCTATAAATAATAATTATAGCATTAAAGATGTTAAAGTCTCCACCGCTGGTTCTGACTGAGGCATCATGTGTGCTCTCAGCTCTGCTGCAGTAAAACACTGCCGTCTGCAGCTCCTGCACTGCACTGTGTTTGCTACACTCAGCATCAGACTCTAGGCCATCCCATCCACTTAATTACTAAAAAGAAGTAAGATGGAGGTGATGAATCTGTGAGCGACAGAGTGAAGAAGAACAGATGAAAAGCAGCTGTTTTATTATGTGTTAAATTCATCCCACAATTTGAGCTCTTTACAAATTATATCTAAAGATTCATCTTTCCTTTATTATATTTCAGAGCAAGACAACATCTTTATATGCCGTTTAAACTAAAAGTTGGCTAAACAAATATTTGCTCGTTTTTTGCCCAGCTGAGCAAGGCAGAAGGCTTATAAACTTTAAATAACAAGAGGGTTTCTATACACCGGTTTGTCCATAAGGAGGGTATTGTGAGAGGTTAATTGCATTTTGGATGCACATTAATTTCCATTCACATTCCCATGTGGCAGTTACCTCTCCTGGTCAGCAGACGCTAACGTCTCTGCAGGATTTAGCTTCAATGTTGCTTCGCCAATCTTCAAACTACACCTGGTTTGTGGCTGTTGTTTTAACCTAGCAATGACCTATTTTTCACTGTGATCACATTGCAGTCTGAGAGGTCAATATGCTGACATGACTCCATACTGCCTCTCTGTGGCAAACTGTGAGAACAGCACTACAGGTCCTTTGCAGAGAACGTTCAGTGTAAAATGTCAGCTGCAGCGAAGGACTGTCATTTCCTGTAATGGACCCCAAAGGACCCAAATCTTAAGTCATGCTATACATAAACACACTTAAATAGTCTGTACTAAGATGCAATACTAGCAATCACCGATAAGTTGTCCTGCAATACCATTTAACAAATTCACTTTGCACAAAATGACAACACTGCACAACATTTAACCTGTTTAAAAACAGTTGATGCAAGAGACAGAGACACATGGTCAACAACACGATGGGTTTATCTATTTACAAGTAACTCCAGTAAGGTTATAGTAAATTCACTTACAGAGCGATTAGGGTTATGCACTGAGAGTACCTGAAGGTGAAGGCTGTCCCTTCACAACGCCATTCTTCGTTCTCTCCTCAAAATTCATCACCTCTTTGTAGATTAGTTCTGCCGAGGAGCAAAGTTAGGAGGGAAAGTCATTAAAAAAAAGTGGGAAAAACATATACATATGCCGGACAAGGAAAAGAAGGTAGTAATGTATCCCTTTTGTTGCACTATTTAATGGCTTTAAAGACAGTGTTGACAGACACAAGCAGATAACAACAGAATATGAAAGTAAGACAGCAGAGAAAAAGATGTGTTTAAATTATAAATACAACATTTTTTACATATACACTCTTACTCTCTCTTATATACTCTTAGATAGTCTCGTAAAACAAATCCATTACAGCACATACAGAATACAGTGCATTCTAATATTGCCAGATCACCCACTTTCGGTGATTTCCTGTTACAGTATAATACTGTATTTGTTTTTCGGTTTGGATGAGCAATACTCACCTTTCCATTCGTCAATGGAGTGTTCTCTTTCATCCAGCTGCTTGTCGTAGATCTGAGGTGGTGGCTAAAAGGAGTGAGAGGAGAACCACAATTTTAGTAACGTTTCAGCAAACAACACAGTCAAAAAGATCCATTCAACTTGAGGTTTATATGGCTGGCATCACTAGATATCTCCAGCTGGACTATCCACACAAAAAAGATTTTACACAGTTTGCACAATGATGCTTTGAATGTGGCAATATGAAACTGTTGATGGATGAATAAAAATATGGGAATGAAAGAAATATATGAACATTAGAAACACATTTGGTCAATAATGTAACATGACACTTTAACACTGTACTGTATGTACACAAAGACATGCTGGGGTTCAAAGTGGACTATGAAAAAAAAAAAAGGAACTAAACAGACAGTGCTTTATTTATCCTTAATCACAGAAAATGATGACTGATTTACATAATTTAAATATCAATACATTGTTTGTACTCACACACATATATGAAAATATTTCATTAAACAACTGACAGACAGTGAATAAGAACCCATCTGGTGGGATGTCCAGCTAAAGTGCCTATGTCCTTCTCCCACTGGATCGTCATTCAATCTAGCAGGACACATGCTGTCTAGCACCCAGTCAACCTTTCTTAGCCCCAGACTCTGACACCATAATCCCACTGCAGGTGACAGGACCACCCATAAAACTAAGATATGACCTTGGAGGGACAGTTTACAGGTCAGCAGCTACAGCAAGACACAAGTGAGAGGTCTTCCTCAAACAAGAATTTATCTAATGCATTTCCTAGTATCACCTCTCAGCTTCTTAACATCCTAAAGATGGTTTATGTGCAGTCTTGTGTCCATAGCTGCACCTCTTTTACACACTATATAATAAACCCTCTTTAGTTCAGTGATGACATTTTAGTACAAGTGTATCCTGCTCTCCATCACATGTATTTTATGATTCTTTTTTTTTTAATCTTGATTTATGATTGACAGTGCTGACCCAAATATGTCCAAGTGCCTACTTTAATCTGAACTCTTTAGAAACAAAAGGTCCCTTTGAATAGTTTTCTTTGATGCAGGGCGGTTGTTATTTACCATGGATATTTGGATGAGATCTCTCGCCTTCATCAGCATGAGATGACATTAGAGAAAGGGAAAACAGCAGAAAATGTGTTGAAATGCCATATTATACATACCACATCAACTCTATCAACAATATCATCATTAAAACCATCAACAACTAGACAATTTAGACAAGTGCACAGTCATGAAGCCCTCTAAAAATGATGAACAACAGCAATGGAGGTGTGTCATGTGGCGTCTTTACAAAAGCTACTATTAACCCGCGGGATATGTGACGGAGCAAAGAGTAAGGCTGAAATTCATCAGCATCATGCACCCATTAGTGTATTGCTGCAAGTAGAAGTGGTATCTGTGCAACTGTATGGAGCTGCAGATGGCTTTTTCCCAATCTCACTGTCACCTCATACTAATTGAGGCACTGATGAAGGAAATTAGACTTCACCGAATAAACCAGAATCACCACCACTCTTTAAAAAACAGAACAATGCACTAAGTCACTCTTTTGTAAATGAAAAGAAGACGCAAACTTTTTGGGGTTGTTCTAATAAATCTACAAACTATCAAAGTCCACAACTCAGTTGTAAAGTACAAAACCATACGTGAGAGAAAAATGAGATGCGAACCAAAAGTTTAAAACACAATCATAAATGCACTGATGCAGCGACTGTTAAACATCAAAATGTGCATTTTAAATCACTATAGTTGCTTTTGTTTAAAAAATAAAATAAAAATGAGGGGATTCATCGTCATTATTTTCTGTATGCCAATGCAAATACAAATTAAACAGTGCTGACCATTCAAAGGCGAGGGGGGGGGGAGGAGAGTTTGGGATGGTAATCAATTCACAGCTCTGCCAAAGGCCTACTCACCGCCTCCACCTCAGCTGGATCATACCACACATTGATGTAGGGGTGCTGTAAGGCCTCATCCACCGATATCCGTTTAGCAGGGTCGATGATCAGCATCTTAGACAGCAGGTCTCTGGCCTGGCTAGCTATGGATTGAAAAAAACAAACATCTGGTTGAGATCATGAGGCAAGAAAATATCCCTCTATGTCACTAATATGCCAAAGGTAAAGGGAAACACAATAATAAGGCAGAAAGGGAGGGAGAGAGAGAGAGAGGGATTAAAGAGAATAATAAACAACAGCAGCTTGTCAAAAGGAAACCAGAATCTCGTAAAGCCTCAATCGCATGTGTATTAGCAAATAAACAGAGATAGCTTTTGTTATTACAATTATGTGGGCAAAATTAATAATACGTACAGTATGTAGTACAGATGATTCTGCAATACTTTATCAACCATCCAGATCTCTCTTCCTTTTTGATCTAATTGAAATTCAAGATTCTGGTTTGTCCCACATTCATACCTCTGATTAACGCAAAAATGTAGGTCTTGGTGCCACTTGTTACTAGCTGATAGTCAACTTGGTCTGAAAAATGTATGAAATCTGAAAAATTACCATCGGTATGTAGAATTCACTGCATTTCTTTGGCTTCTCAACATACAAAAATGCCAGCAGCATCAGCGGCCGCTCAGTCTCTCTACACTCAGGCCCTGTTGGACTGATCTGAAAATGAGAACCCTTAAACCACACACCAACCCTCTCCTACAGACACTGACCCCACTATAAATAGCTCTACAGCAGCAAAGGACTGAAGAAGAAACTGAACTGAGAACAGATAAAGACAGATGAGCCGGATGCACTCTGTGTTTCGCCTCAGCATTGACACATCAGTAATGGTAAATATGTAAAATGACTCCTCTATCGCTCTCCTTCCACCTTTCCTTATTCTTTATCTATCTTTCTTTCCTCCTCTCTATCCTACAGTACTTGCCTGTCTGCCTTGGTCTCCTACAGTTCGAAGCCCAGAGGAAGTCTGCCTCAGTTCCTACCTCTGAGTACAAAACATACAAAACAGCAGCACTTCAACCCGGTCTCACACCCTCCCACTCTCTCTCACTCTCTAGGTGCAGTTCCTTTAACACTTTCACTCCAGCAGGGAGCAGCCGAAATACAAAAGTGATTCATGAGACTTTTACCAGACAGGAGCTTTGATGTAGGAGCATAGCAACAGAAAAAACATATTTTGCTATATCCCATTGGAGGGAATTTCCACTTTTTAAAATACCGGGAAGAGAGACCGCACTTCTCAACTGAGACAGAACAAAGAAATTATGTCTTGGTTAACCTTCTGCATAAGAATAGGTTGAATTCACCGTGGCTCACAGAAAGGGGTTCAGAAAATACATTTCAGTGAACATATTTCAGTTTAACGTAGAGGCCCAAAGGCTAAATGTAAAATAAAAGTTTTAGGAGGTAAAAGTTTTATTCCCTATATATGAAATAGATCTACCCTGGCTGCTCTGTGAGGCTGTACTTAGGCACAGTGGTGCTTTGCACTAAATGCTAATATTAACATACAAACACACCTAGGAAATTGCTACATGATGATTAGCAGGTATAATGTTTACCATGTTCATCATATTAGTTTAGAGAGTTAGTATGCTACCATTTGCTAATTAGCACTAAACACAATGTACAGCTACAACTGCTGGAATATTGTTAGGTTTCCAGGTATTTAGTTTTTATGTATTGAACGGAGTATTGGATGGAGGTTTTGACCTGATGACCCAACTGAAACATTACGGGATCACCAATATAATTCATAATGGGGGGCACGTGGTTGTCTGTCCAATAGTTGTTCGAGCATTTAACTCAAAACCACAAGTGTGAATCTAAAGTCAGAAGCACCTGTCAAGTAAGGATATACATTGTGACCATGCAACGCTACTCAGCAATGACTGCCTTCCTGTCAAAGTGTCAAGTGCTATGAAACAGGTAGCCAAGAGTGCTCCAAGACTGGCTGTATAATTTATTGAAACATTTATTTGACAGAAATCATATTTCTGTCATGATTTATTACAGGCGTTATGATTTTCCCGGCACCTCCACGGTACTTTGTAAAAGACTTGTTTTCACAGTTGCCCTGCCAAAACACAACTTTATCTCTCACGTGATTATCTTGTGCGTAAAATTTATTAGGCACCACATGAGAGATAAACCGTCACTTTATACACCTTATGTTTCAGGGCTTCTGTAGTTGACAAAGATGTTGGCATCGAAAAAGAAATTCTATGATTTGACGATGCAGATATTACTTTTAGAGAGATCATCCTGGAAACACTGCAGAGCTACGTAATCACACCACAGGGACGTAGACATGCAAAAGTCTTAAATTCAAATGATAAATCAATAAAACGGAGGACCCATAGAAGGTGGACAATTACATGCATGACAGTATCTCACAGACACGTCACTGTGGTCTCAAAATGGCTCAGATACAGTTAACTCACACGGTACAAGTTCTCACCTTTGAGTTTGTTGTGCTCAGAGTCGGCAGGGAAAAGGCAGTCAGGGAAGAGCTTGGGAAAGGTGAGGCCTGCGTACTTTGGCCGGTTCTCGACATAGTTCCTCACTGTGGGCTGAAGCTTCTTCATGAACTCTGGTGAGGGTGTGCCCAGCTGCTCAATCACCTTGTTCCACTGGTCGATGTCTGGTGTGGTGGTCAAGGATTAAGGGAAGCAAACATGGAGGCATCCTGTATGCACTCAGGTACTACTAAACCTGCAGAATACTATGTGTACTTGGGACAAGTAAAAAAACACTTATCTGTTGATTGACTCATAAATGGTTGGACTAATGATAATGGCATGGGCCTGTTAGAGTGTAATCACCAAGGATACAAACAGGTGGCCTGCTAAACGGCATGTTCACCAAGTCTCAAGTTACTTAAAGTATTTCTGATCTCAAGCATCCACGACAAATGACAACTGGTTGATGTTTGTCTCATTAGGTGGAGAAAGATCATTTTGAGAATTATGGGCCTCAAAATAAATCCAATCAATGTTCTGCCAATAACTGACAACAAAAATCTGTTCATGAGTGTAGAAGAAATTAGATTAATACCTATTTTTAAAATGTACTTAAACTCTTTACTTTATTTTTCTTCAATTACTTTCCGACACATTAATTCTGTGCATTGATGTCTGTAAAAAATACATGAAATTCCTACTGTATATTCCCTTTACAATTCTTCCCTAAAAAGGAGTAATTGGATCATAAAATTACAGACCTGCTGACGAGCCTCCCAGAATATATGAGCTTTTGATTAACAAGAGACAATGTTGCATGTACATGTGGTTATGTGTGCAAATGTGGTTTTAGGGTCTGTCAGCTTGTGTTTCCCTTCCCTCTTGGCAACAAATATTTCCTCTCTTACCCCTCCACACACTCCGAATGACCCCCTCTCCATGTTCTCACAGAGGGTGCCAGTTGAGGCAGTTAGCTGCCAGGGCCACCAGAGATCCCCATTACTTCATCTTGCTGGAACTCCACACACTTCCACCTCCTTTTTGTCTCCATTGCACATTGGCCACGATCCACCCAGTGCTCAGTCAGGCAATTTTTGTTTCATCCACTAAAGTTCTTATCCATGGCTCTTTGGCAAGTTGTTGGACTCACTCAGACAGCTGGAGGCGTTTTTTCACAGCGTGTCAGTGCCAGAATGCATGACGCTCCACTGTAGCACCTGAACGCAACTGCTCACAAGATAACACTGTGGGGTTTCAGCAACATTTGGGGCTCACATTTGAATCAGAGTGAGGGTCTGAGAGGTCAGAAGGATACGGTCAGTCCCAGGGAACAGCACTGTCCCCCTTATCACCTCTCCAAAGATGCATCCGACTGACCACATGTCCACTGGGGTAGCAAGCAGAGCAATATCTTAGTAGGAGGTGTGTGTTTACATTTCTTTTTACATTACAGGTTTAATTTATTCATTATACCCATATCCTCCTCCTCCAGTTCTAACAACTGGTGTGGGTATTCATTTAAATCCCTCCTGTAACTAAACCTCAGAAGTACGTAACATTGCTGAAGCTACAGATGCTCTAACGTCCGTTTCACTGTGACTTGGCACTTTATGAATGAGGTGGGATACATGCCTAACATGAGATAACAGGCTACAGTGCTACTTTTGCAACATGGCAATATGCATTACATGCCAGCCACAAACAAAATACAACTTAAATTCCCCTGGTATCACTCTATAGCCACTTATATAACACACAGCTGTACTAACTGTCCATTGAACACCCACTCACCCTGAGGCTCTCTGTGCTGTGACCCGTGTAGACAGACTGCTATTCTATATCATCATTTGATAGACACTCAGGAAGGTGCAGATCACTTCAGCCAGGTCAATACTTCTGGTCAAAAAAGGCCACGAAGTAAATTAAGATTAGCAACAACAGTGTACCCGCCCAGAACTAATCTATAAGCAGAAAAGTGTTAGATGATAGCAATTTCAAGTTGCTGTGAGAGCAGAGATAGAAGCAGAGAGCGGTTGCAGAGCTTATTGCGGGGTTTTTCTAGTTCTCCACAGCATTAATCTTTCAGGGATGCATAGACCATAGCATTAGCCACAAGCGCCTGCAGATAAACTGGTCTTGTGTTTCTCACTGCTTATCTGCCTCCAAACAACTTACAGTAAACTCATCATTTTGAAGGATGAGGCTGACAATATTTTATTTTAGTTTTCCTCAGCAAATCCCATGAAAAGACCAAAAACCAACTTTGTTAGTCCATACATGTCAATGCATTCTGACCCTGTCTGCCTGCCTGACTCCCATATGTGTGCACCCTCAGATGGCAAGATGTACTTCACGTGTGCACACATGTGCACAAACTCAGCATGGAAGAAGTCATCTCGAGGATGCAATTACAGCCCCCTCGCTACAGGAGAACACATCAGGTAGCACTCCAGAAACACTCTAAATAACACACACTTAAATATGCAGAGATACAGAGAGAGAGAGAACTTCCCCTTGCCAAAAAATGAGACTGAATAAAGCCTCAGATTCAGACATAATGAAGATTTTATGATGCTTATTTGATGATGTTATTGCAGTGTTAAAGGAAGATCAGCTGGAGCTGACGTGTTATAAAGACAGCCAGATGTGAGTGTTTTAGTTCACCTCAGTAACATACAGAGAACATCAGGCCAGGCACAGAATAATCTTCAATGTAAATGTAGGTACTGTAAAATGATGGAACTAAAGCAAAAACTGACCAAAATACCATGTGAAAGGTATGTTATGGTTATTACTATATGAATTGGATGAACATTTACATATTTTAAAGGAATAATGGTGAACACTCCTGTAGCTATTATTTCATTAATTCCAGATTCTCCAAGCACTTGACTCTAAAAGAGTTTGAAAAGACAGTTGAATCCATCTTCAGTCAGACACTTGAAACCCAACATGGGTGTCAGTGTTTGAAACAAAGAATGATTGATTTTGAATTTCATTCGTCATTATATACAGCAGACATAAACGTCTAAACAAAAATAGTGTTACCAACAGATAACATCGCTGTGTGTTAACAAGGATACAGTCCCGCCCAGGGAAGAGGATTTTGTGGCGCACCATTTCTCCCATAATGCACCCCACCGACCATATGTCCACTGAAAGCACAGAGGTGACAGTGAGGCGAAGAAGGAGCAAAAGGAAAGAGAGGAAGGCAAAGGTTAGTGTTAGACACACCAAGCTTTCTGGGAGAAGAAGCATTGATTAGAAACTAGCTGTTATTCAGTGAGGGAGAAATAATCAGCGAGGAGCATGTTATGTTACATAGAGATCAATTAGAATAAAACGCAGATAGACACAGAGAGCAGAAGAAGAGTAAAGAGAGCCTTAGAAGGACTAACTAGTGGCATTCACAGTCTTGGAGCCTGCAGGCTTCCATCCATGGGAGGAATATGGCTAATGAGTCATAGATTAGGCTGGCACTCAGTCACACATCTGATGTTCTGGGGGCTTTTAATCTCATGCCATGACTCATGCCTCCAACACTTCAGATCACTTTATCCCATTTGCAAAGTGCAACCAGAATTGTTTGCAAGGCTTCACATCATCATTAATGCCCATGAAAAGACAAACAATTACATTTTTTGCTACAGTCAGAAGCTCCTGCTGTCTGTTGTACTGCAGCTAAATCACTGGGTCCCAGTGGTTTACAAATACATTACATACAGCTCACGCAGGCATACTGCTGCTACAATGTAATTCACTCCGTAAAATGACTTTGTAACTCAGTTGCATCAAACCTTTATCACTGGCTACAGGTTGATGTTCACTGCACCACAACAACTGAGTGCAGTTTTGGGAAAAGTGAAAATTGCTCCAATAAACTCATTTAGTGATACACCATTGTAGCAAATACTGCTATAGATACACTAATCAACTCCTGTGGGCTGTTTAAATTGACTGTGGCAAATCCATCAGCAGGTGTTAGACTTGTTGTGGGCATTAATAAAAGAGCAAAAAATAGAATGACTCAGGTCTTATGTCTGAATTACATTTTCCACGCAAGCTCAAAAGTACTCAATTATCATGAATTCTCACCATTCTCTTTGTATCCCATGCCCAAGATAACCTCAGGGGCTCTGTAGTATCTAGTCACCACATATGGGGTCATCATGAAGCTGGTGCCTGCAGTCCTGGCAAGACCAAAATCCAGGATCTTCAGGGTGCAGTCTGACTTCACCACTATATTGCTTGGTTTGAGGTCCTGGAGATGGGAAAAGCCTGGCATGAGAAACTACGTATATTTAGGCCATTTACAAACCTTAGGAAACATGCAAGAAGAACGGACTGCTCTCCTGCCCTGTCCCTGACCAAGACAGGACATGGGCACTTGGACCCCGGTCACCATACTGAGGCTGACCACTGCTCCAGGCTGTCCTCAGGAGGAAGGACGGCTGGGATGGGTGAAATGCAGAGGACAACACGTGACCTACACGTCTGTATGAGTGTCTCAGGTTCTACAATAAAAGACCTCAGGGTCTCTGTTTCTTTTTTGTTGTTTGTTTGTTTTCTTGATGTTGTTTGTTTTTGTTTAATACTGTTTAGCTTAGCTTAGCGCAATGACTGGAAACAGGGGGAAACAGCTAGCCTTGCTCTGTCCAAAGGCTAACTAAATACACCCCCCAGCACCTCTGTGGCTCAATAATTAACATGTTATATATCATATCATTATATATAGTTTTACCATACATAAAAAAAAGTGTAAAAAAGACAATTCGGCATTGTATGGGTTGTTATGTGGTGGACTTCCACAGGTTTCCCACCATGTGAACACTGCCAGCTGTGTAGGCTAAACGCTGGTCACTGCAGTGTTTCCCCTGAACCCCTGATTGCCAAATGGGTGACCAAGGTGACGTCAAGGTTTATGGCAAGCCTAATGATGTTAGACTACAAATTGCTATCCCAAAAGATTTAAAACAACAACACAACCTAAGCCGTATTCAGCAGATAAACAAGAAATCGGAGGTGTCTTGCTTGCCTACCCTGTGAATAATTCCAGCTGAGTGCAGATGTTTGATACCACACAGCATCTGGTAGAGCAGGTAGGACATTCTCTCGTGGTCAAGCTCCATCTGAATCACCTGGCACAAGTTGGCATCCATCAGCTCCATCACTAGGTACCTGAGAAAAGGTTTCATTGATTCATGAGAGGCTGGCAGACTTGGCTGATTGACTGATGAGTTATTTGGCGAGTTAGTCATTTGAAAACTCATATTAGCCCCAAGTGAAAAGTGCCACAAAGACACATTAATCTCTGTGCAGTTCTGTTTACCTAGAGATTGTTCTAAACGTGAACACACTCATTCATCATTCAGTACGAGAACAGGATACATCCAGCAGCCTCAGATTACACCTACAGCACTTTCAATGACTACACACAAGTGGCTGTGTTCTCACATGTGTGAAGGAGTAATCAGCACATAATAAAACCAGTCCCCTTCTTTTCTCTGTCATATGATATAGCAGATATATATTCCATTTTCCATAGAAATGTAATTATGCAATGATAGGTTTACTATACTCACACATCCTGGAATTCCTCTAATGATTTCTGTGGTGTGAAGACATTTAATAAACTGATAATCTGAAAGAGAGAAGAGCATGGAGCGGATCAACATAGGGCAGTTAAATATACACACAAAATCTGAGTTACGGCGAGGGACGGGGATATAAGCTGGTAATGACCCTGATGAAGGACACTGCTGAGCGAGAGTCAGAGTAAACCAAAGAAGAAGTGAGCAGGAACAAAAGAGTGGGGATAAATGTGGAGGGGAGGAAAAAGAGACAGAGAAGAAACTGCGGCACAAGAGATTACATTCATGCCTTGAAGTGCTCTCTGTTTCACTCTCTTGCCAGTTTGGTGCTTTTTCTAGAGGCATGGAATTTAGCACGGTCACAACATTGCAGTTGCTCGTCTCCATTTTGTAGCCAAGGGATATATCAAAAACCAAAAATAGACACCGACTGTGATAGAGTTTAAAACTGACAATGGATACATTTTCTTTCTTCCTGTAGTCCATTCTAGCACTGTTACCCCTCAGCTGAGTCACTTACATTTTTGTGATTGACACATTTCATGAGCACCAACTCCCGGTATGCCCTCTTGGCATGGGTCTGGTTCTGGAAGGGTCTGCTCAGCTTTTTGATGGCTACATTTCTGTCCAGGACAGCATCATAGCCCGCACTGCAGAAGAAAAGCCACAGAGAACAGCGGAACAATTTAATACTGGTAGCTGGATGAATCACTCATCTCTGTGTGTGATTGCGTGACGTTGTGTCAATCCACCCTGAAAATCATAGGTCACAAAAAAAAAAGGATTATTTTTCACATGAGAAGACTTATGTAAATAACAGATGACTTTGTTATAAACTCATAATTTTATCTTGAAAACATTTTTCTCCAGAGAATGAGTATGATCTTGTCAGTAACAGAGAAACATAAAAATACACTTGTTTGCTATTTTGCAGAGAGTTAGATGGATAGTTACAGTATTTATATCACTGGCAGTTGTATCTAAATCAAATCTAAAATTAACACTTCTGCAATAGATATGGCTCATTTAAACAGGAGCTATACACAGTTTGTTTGTATGTGGTTTCACTTGTTAATGAACCGAACGAAAGCAATAGTAGCTAATTTGGGGTATTTAAATGATGTGACAACAAGGCTAGCAATGGGAGTAACCTTCTTGAATACTGAATAGTAGAGTAATCATTTTCATGAACCGACTCTTTGTACTGTTTACACTTTGGCTTCTGTACAGATTAAATTAACTAGCTTTAGAGGATGCTGGTAGGCTAATATATGTATCTACATTTGGACAGAGCAAGGCTAGCTGTGATAAGCTAAGCTAACCGGCTCCTGGCAGAAGCTTCATATTTACCGTACAGACACAAAAGATGCATTGATCTTCTCATCTAACTCTTAGCAAGAAATCAAATAAGCGTATTTCCCATATTATGTTGAACTATTCCTTTAATTCCACTTACAGCAATTCAGATGCTATACTTGACTATATGACTCCCATTATTGATGTTGCTGTATTATAAACAGCAACAAATTGTACAATGTAACGAAAGGGAAGGGAAAATTAAATTTATAGGTAGATGGTTTCTTTTTCCACAAAGTACCTCAACCCATTTTGGAGGTCATTACAGCAGAGTGAGTTCTTTGCTGGCTCAACACATTCCCAACCCCTGAGAACCTTTGGGATTTTGGCTCTTTGTGTAGATTTATGTTTGCTTTCACTGAAAAGCAGTGCACATGCACCATGCACATCACATTCTCAGCTATATCTTAGACTGTGAATTAACTGACAAATTCACCCTTAAAGAAGCTACAAATTGAGTTTCAAGGTATCTGTATGCAGGCTTGCTGCAACTCTAATCAAGATGACGCTGTGTGCGGGTTTGTGGATGGCTGAGTTGGATACACTGCGGTTCGTCATGTCTCTGGAGACTGCAGGCCAGGGATGGTGCGTGACCATGGAAACAGTGGAGCCTTCATAAAAGCATTGATCCAATAGGGATTTGAGCCTGTCATCACTTTTCTATCTGAGTGAAAGATGATGTCATGACCAGCTAAACTACTTAAAGCCTTCATCCCTCCTAAGATGCTTCTGAAAGTTCACTCTGACCCAGCACACAGGTCATAAGGGCAGAGTTGTGCAAAGATTGGGATGTGTCATGCCCCGTGGACTTATGTAGTGTGTGTGTGTGTGTCTGTGTTGCGTGATATGTTTGTGTTTCCTTTGTGTGTCCAGTGTTTCCTTCCCTGGTGTGGTTCCCTCCTTATTTGGTTATGCTTCTTGCCCTCGTTAGTCTCCCTCTGGTGTTGATCCTTTCCACCTGTTCCCAGTGTTCACCTGTGTCTGTTTCCCTCGTTAGTCGGTGTGTATATATGTGCCTGTGCTTCCTCTGTCTTTTCTCGGTTCGTTGTCATAGTTATGTGGGTGTCTCTGCCTGGTTGCCTTGGACGTTTTGTAGTTCGTTGTCTGGATTCCATTGTGTTTTCGGTCCCCCCCCCCCCTTGGACTTGGGCTCTCCAGTTGACTGCCTCACCTGCCTGTAAGTGTTGTTGTGTAAATAAACCGGACTTGGTCCCTTTTTCCCTCAACTGTCTGTATTTGGGTCCTTTTTCCGGCCTCCGCTATGCCTGTGCGTGACAGGATGGATGTGGGCGACAGCATTGGCAGAGTGAGTCTTAGCTGTGTCAGTGATACGAGTGTTCTCTCATTACCATGTTGTCACTCTTTACAGGGGAAAGAGTCTCCTGATTGCATAAGAAAAGCGGAATACATACTTGCTGTAATCACTGTTAAGCTTTTGGATCACTGCTTGTATATATATTATAATTTCCTCTGTGTACAGTCAGCTGCTGCAAGTACATGTATGTTATAATTGTTAGTAGAAAGGAATTCAACTGCCTGTGCAAAGTCAGACAGATGTTTATGTAGATGTGATTAAGCCCTCCAGTTGGGGATTATGCTGAAGATAAAACTGGATCACTTTAATTATTTTATCATCATATTATGGCAAAACCACTCTCCCACCATAAATACACATGTCACAGCCTTGTCGTATGCTGTTGATGTGCTTGTTAACATTTAAAGGAGACTATTTCCATAGTGTATCCCACTTGATCTCTATAATCAGGAGGACATTATATCAGGTTTTGGGGTTTTATGTGGTTTGGTTGTGGTAATACCATCACCATGTGACACCAGATGACAGCTGTGGGCAGAGCCAAGCAGCACACACTAGAGCAGGTTAAATTAGATTTGCGCTGTCACTCTGCCATCCATTTCTACAATATCCTTCAAATGGGCACAATCCCAGCATTAGCAGTTACAGCCTGCCCAAGCTCCTTTGCAAATGCACAAAATTGCTTTGGAGCGGAAGGGGAGAAGGGCCGAGGGCATGGGAAGCAAAGGATGGACAATGAAGGAGGGTGAGTGGAGGGCAGCGGGTTTAGAGTGTTGAGAGCCAGTGATTCTTCAAACGGTATATAAGAAACACAGAAATAAAACATGTCAAATTGGGTGATCCCAGGGAGGGTCTCCGAAGCAGGTATATCACCATAGTGACACGGCATTAACATAAGCAGATCTTATAGATCTGCTGGGTCATTTGAGAAAGACTGTAAGATGCATTCCTTTAAGTGGAGCCTTGGCAGTGGTTCCACTGCGTTCTGACAGGGCAGACATGAGATGAATTACAATGAATACAAGCTTTCTCTGCAATCCGGATTAAGGATTCACTTAAGTGCCCATCCTGTTAGGCCTTTATGGCCCACACATCCATATACTAAACATATATGTCATCCGCTCAAAGTACTGGAGAGGATGGGAACCTATCCAGAATCCAAATACCATAAGTGGCCATAAGCTTCACATTTATGACAAAATTATACCAAAAATGTTCATCCTGATTCCTCTACTAAATTTAGTGAGTGTGATTATTTGTTTTCAGCATATATTTTTGTCTTTTAACATATCTGTTTCCAGCTTCTACTGAGAAACACTACTGATATTTTTGCACTTTAAGTAGCAGCAACAATTATCTGTCATTTTCACTTTCATTTTCTTGATGGTTAAGTCTTATTTATTATTTACCCTTCTAAATTCTAATATAAAATAAATATCACTACTTCATTTGGTTCAAACGAGGAAACTGGTGTGCCTCTCAGTTGGGTGCTCCGCTTCAAAAAGGTCCATCAGTTAGTCAGATGAAATTAAAATTCAGCAAAATTATTAATACATTCTTTTGCTTTTTTACTGCTGGAGTGCTGCCATTTTCCTGAATTTGTTTAGGGGAAAGAAACGCATTACTACCTCATTAATTTTTGGTTTAGCTGAAACCTAATCTGTACAGTATAATTTATGATGTTGACTTATACTTTTTGTGCCTCTCAACTGATAATGATATAAAATGCAGGACTGTTTTACTGTTACTGCATTTAAAAACACTACTGATAGAAAATTTAAAAATAACTGTCCAGCAACATTCAGATTTATTTACCCATTTAAATGAACCTCAACATGTTTTCCATTAAAAGATTAAAACCCAAAATATGTCCAAATGACCAAATAAATATTTACGTTGAGCTGATCCATTCTCCTTCGTTTTGCTCATTTCTGAACAGATGAGTCACATGGCTGCATGCTGAGCTTTCAGATGTTAGGATTGATCAGGCATAATGGCACCACATCAGGGTTGTCAGGAGAACTGAAAATATGACTTTCCGATTGCCAGATTACACCATGATTAATCATGGAAATGTCATGCAATTTTCTAAAATTACATTTTGCAGCCCTTCACTCACATAAAAGTGAGAACAATAAGCACAGATGATCCTCCCTTAATAACCTCCCATAACAAAGTACAAGAGAATTAAAAAACGACTAGCAGCTAAATGAGATAATCACTCATTAAATACTACATTAAAAAATACATCAAATAGCATGATATGATGTAAAACAGGACATAAAAGAAATGCACTGTGGAGTACTTACCAGACAATTCCCTGAGCTCCAGAGCCAATGGGCTTTAAATTCTGGTAACGTTTTAAAACTGTGAAGGTGGAGTCTCCCACTTCCACACTGTAGAACTGGTTGTCCACTTTGCTTTTGCTCATGTTGTAATGTTTGGCAATATATGACACATCCACTTGTTTTCCAAAACCCTGCACAAAGCGCACACAACAGAAAAACAAAACTGTTAGTAATGATGATGATGAGGGGAATCATCAGTTATCAAAATAACAGTAAAAGGTACCTCTAAAATGTATATAGTACATTTTATGTGAAGTTGTTATTTTTAAATCATCAACCATCAATAAATAATTTAACCAATCAACAGTCAGTATGTATTTAGCTGCTGTTATATTATACACTCTTTGTCTGCATTTAATATGAGACACTGTGTGTTATGGGCTAACTGGTCAAACTGGAAAGGTGTGCACAGGACATGCAGCAGAGTTTACACTTACACTGTTTCCATGCAGAAATGTAAACTCCATAATAGCCATGTAATGACGTTAGAGCCACTAAGTCATTAGTCTTACTGAATAAAGACATTATTCTTTTATGAATGTGCACACAATAATCAGTCTATAATTACTTGGGCAGAGCAGTCAAACAAATGGAGCCACAACAGAGATACACAGCACAGACTGGATAATTATAACAGTTCACAAACCAAACAAAGCTGTGCCGCTGTGTATTACAGAGAGGCACAAGCTTGAAACACTTCCCACAAACATTTAAATTCAACATGTTTGGCAAGTCAACCAAACTTATGATATACTTATTTCAATACACTGGACTGTGGCCTTTACTGTGCAGCCAGCAGTACCTGTAGTGGCTATTAAACATCGAGGTACACATGCATGCATAATGTAGACATCCCATGCAAAGCTACAGTGCTACAGCCTGTAGCAAACCACGCAGTTCTGACACACACAGACTGCAGATATTACAAAATTACATCCCCATAGGAGTTTTGCATTTATACTAAGAAGACAATTCACTGTTTAGTCTTTAATTGAGATCTCAGTGTCAGAGAACCAAGTATTGGACTTAATGGAAAATCAGGTATGCCTGAATTATTTTTAGTTTTGTATGAAATTAATTATCAGCCCAAGGCTAGAAAATCTTCACCTTCTGTAAAAATGAACTTCTGCAAGATATTTACATTAGAGCACCATTTTGCATTTCACATTAAAAATCTAACAGGTTGATGCTCCTTTTTATCTTTAGTTTTGAGTAAATGTCGCTAATATTTGGTAGCCCAAGCAGTTATCTCACTACACACAGAAACACAACAATACAACACAAAAGCGATGAAGTGGAAATGGAAGTGAATTAATACTGTACCTTTTTTACCTGTAAGGAACACACACCTGACAAAAGGCTATCTTCACATCCAGGATTGGTTGGCTGCAGTTATATAAGAAATGTCTGCTCATAAATACCTGCAAGACACAAACAGAGGCGAGCCAGAGTCAGAGAATGAAACATGAGCTATCCCAAACATATAAACTGTACCCTAATGAGAACACAGAGTGGTACACTCATCTACATCTGGAGTTTAATTTATCATGGTCTTTCTGAGTGTGTACAGTGATGGAATAGTTGCTTGGACCCATGTAACTTTCCTGGTGCAGGGTTGATTTCGCCCAGAAAATTCACTCCTGTGTTCTCTCTACTACGTCTCTCAACAAAAGTGAGAAAAATATCAAGCTGTCACTACCCACCCCTCTATACACAAGAATGGACCAATATATCGATTCTATAGCATGGCAACAATGACCAACAGCTTTGTGTTTTAATATGCTGCTGTGACTTTTGTTGAAAAAAGGCCTGAATAACTGGTACTATCGAGGAGTGAAAGACAATATTGTAATGTTTATAGATGATGTCCTGGCAAGCTGAAGCCTAATACTTCCTACTCGTACTCCCCTTTATCTGCTGTAAGGCTGATATCATAATATCATGTCAGTACTTTTGGGTTTTGTTTAGGCCTGGTTGTATTAGCCCCCTAAAGGAATAGTTTGACATTTTGGGAAACATGCTGTTTGCTTTCTTGCTGAAAGTGAGATGAGAAGATTGATACCATTCTCATGTCTCTTCTCACCTAATTCTCAGCATGAAAGCCAAAATGCTTATTTTGAAAAATGTCAAACTCTTCCTTTAAAATGTGAATGCTTTAATATGTATCCCTTTGAAAGTGTAAATATACTACAGTATATCCTCAGTGTCTATTGATTATTCAAAGTAATTAAATAAATGACATATGCGTCGTGCAACTCCATACATCTTTTAATTATTTCAGTCTTAGAACCACAAATACATATAAAACTGGTACAATCAACAATCAGAATAATAAACATTTCTTCTGTCATCCTCTTTGATGTGCACATATCTGCACTCATATTTAATCACTTTGACACTAAACTCATAACTCACTATCCTCTTGTCATATCCCGTGGATCGTGTTTTGAGTTTGTTCTTATCAGTTTCCCACCTGTGTTGATTCCTATCACCTGGTCTCCTAGTGCTCTCCTGTCTCATTTCCTTCATTAGTCCTTTGTCTATTTATACCTGCCCGATCCATTCTTTGTCACTTCATTGCTTATGGTAGGTTCAGACATTTCTCCTGTTTTTGCTCCATTGTAACTCTGTATCCTCGTGTCTTCCTCTGCTTGGATTATTTACTCTATTTTAGTTTCCGTGTCCCTGTTTTTGCCCCTGTGGCTGTTCAGCGTGCTGCTATCTCTGGACTTGTTGCTTGTCTTCCTGCTTGTCATTAAGCACCAATAAATCATTGAACAGTTCCTCTCCGCCTGCGCTGTTGGCTTTTGGGTCCTACCCCTGCTGCCTACACTTCCAAACCATAACACTTCAGCCTCCAGGGGACCTATTAGCTTTGACTTTATTTAGAATGAGAAAATACTGCATGCAGTTGCACAGGGTTGTATTTAACACTGCTATCATACATGAAGCAAGCTTTCAAGGTGCTGCATTTGCATAAATGTAGAGTACCTTTTGGCAAAGCTAGGGGGCTTTTGCTGTGAAGGGGCAGTTAATGGGTCAGTTTAGTTTAAATGTAGATTTGCACATCTGCGGGAGCTTTTTTTTCCATTGGCAGATCAGTTCACAATATTGCAAGGGGGGAATAAAGATGACACAATGGTTCCCACATTGAGCAGAACATAGATGGACTGCAGATTTTGCCCACAGTGACACTGTGTTTTCCAAGGGTTTTCCAGGTAATGACGCTGCCAATGATAATGTCTTCTGAATAAATTGATATGTAGAGTTAATGTTTGGGGAGTGGTCATAAAACGGCAACAAATGTCTCCAAATGCAATTTTCTCTCAGGAGGAACATCTAGGCCTTTATGGACACAAATGTATCCCTTCGCTCCACCAGTCCTCCAATAATGTCAAAATCAAGGCTTTAGTGTCTCTGCTAAATCCAAAGGGAGCAGGGCAGCGTTAAAAAAAGAGATGTGGGACACAAAGCTGTGAGATTTCTGGTTTGGCCTATATAGACTGACCTTTTACTTTAAACCCATGCAGTGTCACAGTACAAAGTGATGGCTGGCATTCTTCCTGTCTGCATTTTACTATTGCGTGTGCTGCATTGTATGGGCCATATGCCATAGCAATGTATAGACTGATTCACTATAGTGCCTAAATTCTGTAGGAACCAGAATAATCATTCACCGACTCACGTTTCAAAGACTAAAAGGGAAGAGGGGAATAAAAACATGAGAGGTGATACATGATAAATTAAGAGTGAGAAATGATGCGCAGGGAAAGGTGTATGTTTGACATGACGAAACTCACTGCCACCATGTTAACAAGCACAATATTTGCTATTAATCTAACAGGTCAACACTGAATAAGCTGTGCCGCTTCAATCTTTATCCATCTGTGTACATAAGATATTAAACCTCTCACATGGCCAAAATGCGTCTTCCAACAATATAATAATTCAAACACCACATGGATCATCTCTGAAGATAATATTAGGCTGTCTGGGCGAACATATAAAAGCCTTAGTGTTAGCGCTGAGCAAACATATCTGGTTTAGATTGTGATTTTCTTTATTTCACAATATCATAATCAAATATCACTGTAAAACGGCTAAATAAAAAGGGTAATGTTGCTAAATTGTAAACCAATTGTGTCGTCTGCTGGAATGCATTTTGATAACAGGGTCAACAGATTAGCACAGGCCTCTCACCACCAATAGGACAATTATATGGTGAATATATTGTATGGTTTCACTAGAATGAACCCTACTGCAGTATGATGACATATACAGTAGAATATGACAAAAATAAATTATATAATTCAACACCCCTTTAGAGAGAGTAACACTGAAGAGGAAAGAAACAAAAGCATGATGTTATACCTTTCTTTTCCTTTTTGTGTTAAAACGTGCCTATTTTTTATAAAACTGTGTGATATCACGCCCGTACATATTTGACCAGAAAATATGGAGCAGAACCATAAACTATGCAGCATCTTAACTGGATAAAGACTATAAACACTGTACCTAGGAGCGGCCATTTACGCAGCGTAACAATGAGTTAGGAAGTGACTAACTGTCATGTCACGAAAAGACAAATTAATTTGTGTAATTATCAGAAGCAACTAATCATGAAGATAGCAAATGGCATCATACTACAGCTATTTATTCCCTTTGTGAAGTCGAAAGCAAGTGAAACACAGTAGGTTCTGCGCTTCAACCCTCTGACCGCATTCTGCTGATAGTGGTCACGGATGAAATGCTGCTCTGGTTGCTGCTGAGGCTACACTCAGCACCAGCCCTTAAAATGTCCATATATCACTCTGACTGCACTATGTCTCGTCCGTATGCTAGGACAGGTTAAATAAGCAAAAAAGAACTTTCAGTTTCCCTTTCCTACTCCAGCTTATTCTAAGAGGGTAGTACGAGAGAGTGGGGCATTTAAGACATATATAATATACTGTATAAATGAATATTATATCATAATTCACATTAACTTCCAATAACCTCATGCACTAAAATTCAGCTGTGCATGTAGCTTTGCCCTGCAATTAAGACTGTGATGGACTGTCAAAGACATAGTGTGAGGATCCGTTTAAGTTGATGACAAGCTGTGATACAACTATAGTGTACTACTGCTCCGTATGGGGCCCTAAAGAGGAGTAATTCCTAACTTCACATGTCAGTGCTACTATGTTGTTATTGTTAAACACTATTAAAAAGTATAGCTGTGTACTGTTTTAATCCCAGTGCAAATACAGTGCCCAGATGGAACAAATACTACAATACATTAAGACATTAGGACGGTAATTACAATCATTACAACTCTCTGACTAAGGGAACACCACGGGTTATCATAATGTGCAGCGATGGGACATTACGTGCAATATCACAGACATAGTCAGCAAACATTTTGAATTAATCATATACACTTACCTGTACTTCAGATTTGATATTATACATTATACATACATGGCTATATGCCACTTATCATACATATGTGTTATCCGTTAGCCTGTTATATTGACATTGTAAATATTTTGGATTTGCACCTTACCTTAACCTGTTTAAATTTCTGGAATTCTGTACACTTGGTTTTTGCACTTTATTGATAATCTTTCTTGTTTATGTTTTGTATTTATTTGCTCTCTATATATTTGCACTCTTTTCTAGTTTGTACTTCAAGTGCAACGATTTTCCTCAAAATAAAGTTCTATCTTATCTTATTTTATCTTATCCTTATATCTTAGTGAACAGTTTTGTGCAAAACCTTTTTTGTTTTTTTGTTTTTTTTTTAACAAAAGCAGCCACATTTTCAACTCTGTTGACTTGGATCCACGGACACAGTTTGGCTGGTGCTCAAATAAGATTGAGTTTCGATATCCAGCCCATCTCAAGAGTTAAAAAAATAAAACGTGAAAGATGACATGGTGGCTTGATCTTCAGTGGGAAAAAAGAGAAGAGAATCAGGGGAAGATACTGATAATAGATAACTTTGGCATGACATGAGCATCAACTACAATTTTTATTTAAAGTTTTCCCTCCTGTATACTGCTCTTGAGGCTTGCTCGGGAGTGTTGCCTAGTGTTGCATCAGAGTTTAGAAAGCAACAGTGGTTCTGCAGGATGTACAGGAGTTCTGGACTCTTTGTAGTATAGATAGTATAAAATTGGCAATTTGTAGCAGTCAGTAGGATGTTAGTAGTGCTGGAATTGCCTGTTACTGTCTCAAAGTGTATCTAACCAGTTAAAGACACAACTTAGAGCCTGTGCCAAATAAAATGTAAAATACACAACAGCAATGACATACTGATTTGATTCATATTCTCTATTTAGGCAGCCATCAGAACATACTGTAACACACGCAATTACTTTTTCAAGATGCTTGACGGGCCTCTTGAATAAGAGTCATGTCCAGCACACACAGTTTGTCACTGTGTGTGACACACTTAGACCGAAACACACTAATGTCACACGCACTCATAGTCTCTGTCTGTGGCTCATTCACACACAGACGTGTTGCACAACTACAAAGGCCCGTCTGTTACACTGATGAGACAACTGTTATCAAGTGATAATGAAAGAAAGACAAGAATAAACAAAGAAAAAGACAGACAAACCAGAGAGGTTTTAATTATCTTGAATGGGCTAATGCATATTACTGACACAGCAGACCATTAATCTCCAGTGTTGGCCTTGCTGATGCTGAATTGTGCTGGTGTGTGTGCGTGCATGTGTGTGTGCTCTGCAGTTGTGGCTAGTCCTTGGTATTTGGATCCTGGGCATTCTGTTACATCCATCCTCATGGGCACAACAACGCCTCAGACAAACCAATGATCACTGCATCTCTGCAGACCTGGTCCCGTTGTACAGCAGTAGCAGTACGATCTACTGTAGTATTCTTTCGGTTTTCTGTTTTACAGGCATGTGCAATAAATTAGTAGGTAATATTAACAATGGCTGCGTTCCACTTAGGTGTGCCAGAGACAGGGGCTCTGTGCATACATGATGGCTCCATTCCATTTACGTGCTCCAGTAAGACATACCACTGATTCAGGATGCACAATAACAGGGAATGTTATTTGCTACACCCGTGGTTTCCCTGCAAAATGTCTGCCGTGATAAAGGTCTATTATGCATTATGGTTCACTGGCATAGCTAAATAGAATGCAGCTAACTTTAATGTCATTACTTACACCAATGATATTTATATGGTGAAGCCCTTTACCTAATTAACCAAATTTGATCAACCACAAAATTAGAACAACAGAAGCAACAGACCCACCAGTAAAACCACAACTATGCCAGGCATGCTGGCCAACAAAGTCATGGTTCTGTGAGTGTGATTGGCGGAAACACTATAACGTCATGTAATGTGGATTGGTAATGTAGCAAGCTACAGTATAATAATAATGTGCATTATCCAATCTATAATATCTGACATATCTGACGAGAGGTTTCTCAGCTTTGGTTTAGAGCTTTTCTTAGTGGGAAGGTTAAAAATCTACACACTGTTATTAAATGACTGTATATGAGATATTTCCTATGTGTCATGTGAGTCCACCTCATTATTTGCTGGAGAAGTGCAGCCTGGGGACATGTCATGCCAATATGTATTGAAAATGTCTCTTGGCTGAAAGGTGTGTTTGACTAGAAATTAATTTCATAGAAACATAGTGAAATTATCTCAAATATAGTAACATTTTATATGGATTGCAGAAACAACAATCTGTAAATAATCAGTCTAGACCTACTATATATGAAAAAGTACCCTGAGATAACTTTATCGCCATATAAATAAAACTGAAATGAATGGAATCTTTGAGCAAGCAATTAAGTCCCACTATCATCCAGTCTGCTTTCAGTACACAGTTTCTGACTCAGCATAGCCCACAGTTTAATACATACAGGAAGGCATGTCAGTGATGTGTGTTTCACTCTAATCCTTATAGCCACATAGGGTTTAAGTTGAGTTATAGACAATGTTTTATGTCCACATTAAATAGGCTGATTGCTGTAGTACATGAGGGCTACTAACACAATGTGCCTGTCTAAATGTCCACGACACACCAGTGTTATTGTTTCCTGTTGTATCCATCTTTGCTTCCTCTCCTCTCACTCTACTTCCCTCTGTCATGCTTTCAGGCTTATACACATTTTGTTAATGTCACAGACTGCGCACCACAACATTCTCCACATTCATCTACGTCTTCATTCTCCCCTCCATCCTCAACACTAACGAGAGCCCGCATTCTCCCTTTCCTGCCTCTCTTTTGTCCCTCCCTCGCTCCCACCATTCCTGCTCCCAGGCTCCCAGCCCCGCTGCAACCGTCTCCCCTCCCCCTCCCTCGGAGCTCCATTGTGAGTGCTTGGTTCAGCAGCCTCAGCCTCTCCCGCAGTATGCAGCCTTGCCTTGCCTTTACTGTGCAGCCCGAGCCAAACGCAGTACAGCCTCCCATTTGGGCTCAGGGGAGGGGAAGGAGAGCACTTCAAACTGCAGACCCGGCCAGGAAAACAAGACAGCGCTGACTCCCGAGCTCATCCACAGACTGTGAGAATCACAATGTTCACTGACATCTATTGATTCATTTCTTTAGAGCTGAAATACACTTATCCGCTGTGTCTCTGCTCTTGTCCGTCGTCTCACTCACATCCCTTGATTCGCTTTAAGTAAACAACAGACATGTTAGCTGAAACACTGCTTATGCTGCAATTTTCTGATCAGCCGCATGGTAACAAAATGTACAGCTTTGGCAGGTGCATGGGCACATTCAGAACCTGAAACACATTTGGTAGAGGAGGAGGGTCAGACCAGAGCACCTTGTTGAAATCACAGTGCCTTCTGTAAAACAACCTCCTGAATACTCATCTATAACACATAAGATGATAAACATATTTCATTTGACATTATCACAGAGCTATTCTGATGCCATGGTTACAGTAGATAATGATTTCTAAAATAGACCACTGCTGCAAAAGTATGCCTATTCTCTCAATAGATTTTACTGCACCTTGTACTTAATGTAATAACAATATGGGTATAATTAAAATGCCCAAATCATATGTGCACCCTAATGACAAATATGATTATGGATGTCTTCAATATCTGCTGCTGTGCCTTTAGCAGCTCAATCTTTGGCACAAAGATTTGGTGATATAAGGCAGATTTTCAGCATTGTAGTTAGTCTGGACTTAATGACCCCTCTTAAATCCTTTGATGGCCTCTGAGTTGCCGCAATATCTGACCCTTAGTGACTCCTAATTCTCTTCACAGACGTGCTGTGGGGAGATTGGGACTGAATCTGACACAGCTTAAAGTCTTGCACTCAGCTATCTGCAAAAGCAAATAAAAGCTGCATATTTGTCAGATCCAATCCAATTATGTAACTGTGCATCTCACTCTGCAGGCACATTTCTCAGTTTGTCTGTAGTGGTAAGCAATACTGCAGCAAGAAGTTTTAATGCAGCAAGAATTCATTTTATTTATAAGAATATTGTAAAAAATCGAACAGAATAAGCATGTATAGTGTCACTGAACGTGATATGAAAAGGTTTTGCACACACAGCTTTCAGTTCAGATGCAAATATGGTCAGACAATATATTAAAACAGTAATTGAAATACAGTAATACTAATTAAGTGTAATTTAAAAGCATTTGAGCACATTTTGATCAACATTAGGCAGGGTAAATAGTATACTGTGTCACTGTTTCTTCTGGTAAACATATCAATGTTGGTATTACTATGTGGACCAAATACAGTGACGAAGAGAAACAAACTTGTAGCACAACATCCCAAAAGTGATGCTGGGTGGCCTACCTACTCACCCTATTTATTTCTCTCATACAACCACTTTTTTAGCCAAATTATTTGCCTCTCTTGTGTTTTTCCTCCTTGTTTAGTTATGTACCGTGACACAACTCTGTTACATTTAATTAAACTTTGGGCTACCAGGAGGGATGGATTTAAACCACAGTAATACAGAGCAGGGAACAATACTCAGCCGGGGTCATTGGGTGACTATAGACTGTGCCGGTGTTCCTCAGTAATCCGTCCTATTCTAATGGCGACTTTGACCTTCCATATTATCATGAGAACCACAGCAGAATGACCACCAAAAGACTGGCGAGGACATTTAAGTAATTGATGGCCAACAAGAAATGTTTCGGGAAAAGTCCTGAACGTCTCACGTTCCGCCTCTCTATCAACCTTCATACTAGCTACCCTGAACTGGACTGGTATTTAATTATTTGTCTTTTTTGTTTGTTTAGTGATGCACCTCTTCTCTGAAAACATTGCTTTGTTATGAATTGTTGAGATTTTTTTCTAATTCTCCTAATTCCCAAGTTTAAATGAAGATGCTGGCCTGTTTTGCTGGTATCTTCCAGGCAGTGCCACAACATGCCAGAATCCATTCAAATCCTAGATCACCCGTTTAGTTCTATCCGTTTCCATTACCTATCATTTTCTCATTAAATCCACATTTCATTGTTCCTTTTAGAGCTGAAGTCGATTAGTCCATCATCAAAACATTAATCGGCAACTATTCTAATAATCAATTAATTGTTAGTCATTTTTATAAATAAACCCAACATTCCCTATAATGTCAGCTTCTTAACTGAGCATTTGCCAATTTTCTCTGTTTTACACAACTGGACATACGTTGTACTCTGGGAAATTGAGATGACCATTCTTTCTTGACATGTAAAAGACCAAACAAATCGATTGATAGAATCGATTGATCAGGAGAATAATCTACATATTTGATAATTGATAATGAAAATAATCATTAGTTCCCCACTTTGCTGATTAATCATGCCTGCAGTCCCACCATTATCTTACCTTAATACATTGCCGTATTTTGTTACATAACAAAGGATTAGTATACGGACGCTCCAAAGTCTGCACAACAAAATGGAATCAAAATGCAAGCATCATCTACTGCAAGATAACACCAGTCTGCTGTTGGCTATTTCCATTGATGACTTTCCATTGGATAAACAAGCTGCCTACCTAAAAATCAATATATCATTTTGTGTAAACCTGCAGTTGCTACTACTTAAAGTAAAACCGATTGTTTTTTAATCTGAAGCTACTTCAGCAATTCAGCAGATTTTTACGAACTATCCAAGACACATGATTTGCCACAAGCGGATGATGATTAAGAGGAAGACGAGAAGTGAGGCGAACCTATTTATCTATTAAAAGAGAGTTGTCCCTCCTCTTCAGCCACTGTAGAAACACCCATACAAAGCTTTGTTTAATTGTTAAGCGTGTTCCCTGCAGCACTTTCACAAGCGTGGAAGCCTGCTCCTGAATAATTCAGCACCCAAGGTCACAGCGCTAAAAACCGCTCGCTTTTCTTTCCTGAACGTTGAAAAACTGGAGAGTTTGTTGTGACACCTTTTAAACCTTCACTGACTCCGCAGCACAGCACACCACACCACTAGTAATTAGGCCACGACTGTGGGCATGCACAGAATGTGAAATTTGGACATATAATCATAACTAAAACAGTTGTTTGGGTTCACAAATGCCTGAAAGCTCAGTGTGATGTGTCCCCAACATCCCCTGTATACTTGTGCCCTCAATCAGCATAATGGGCAAGGTGGGTTTACAGTCACATGAAATGCTTTTCCAATAATCCACGCGCAAACAAATGCCCAAAACAAAGCAGATTTAGATAAATCACCTTCCTCTGTAGCTTTATCTCTGTTAATCCACAGAATGTTGCCCACGTTAGGGTGAAAAACTTCCCATCCCCTCTGCATTGTGACAGCTATGAGTTCAGTGTTAATGGCAAAACCTCCACAAACACGCTCGAGCATGAAAACCACCAATGAGAGAGAAAATACCTATATGACTGCTGCTTTTCAGGCACTACTTAAGATGCATCTGAGGCTGGTCCCATATCCCCGGTGAAGTAGTGATGGTCTGCATAATGCACAAGGTGCGCAGCTGACTTCTGAGGGGGAGGATGGACAAACTCTGCAATAGGCCTACAGTATGTGTTGCCCGTGTACGGCTTGTGTTTTGAAGAGCATCATTCATCACCAATCATCCATTTGCCCTTCTAATCAAAAAGGCACAGCGTGCTCCACAACAATCAAATGTGTTTAGTCGCCACAAGACTAGTCAGAATGTTAGGATATGGCTCACAGAAATAAATGCCTGATTAGATGGCACTGATCTTAAAGTGAGAATAAATAACAAAGAGAAGTAGCCTGGGTAGCAGCCTCTGAGGTGTCCATTTAGGCAACACACTAGTGATTAAGCTCTGTTATAGCTCAAGGCTATTGCAGTATGTTCGCATGGACAGGCGGACAGCGGATCAGATGAAGACTAACGCCATAATGAAATCCCCGCAGAGTGCTGCTCGTTGTTATGAAACAGCATCCGCGACGGGATTCTTTCTTCTTTTTTGTTGTTGTTGTTGTTGTTTGTCCCTTTCCCACCATCGCCAGTGGACTTCATTAACCTTCCCTTCCGATCGATATTCATCACTCCACCCTCCAGGCAGCTGGGGTCCAAGCATCGCATCCACATTCAACCAACCCACCCGGCCTTACCATTCCGTGCCAGCTGATGACGAACTCCAGTCCGGTGACAGATCCTTTCAAAACATCCCGACGGGAAACACTGCGGTGACCATAGCTGAAGGCTTAATTTAAACGTTCATAAAGATGGGCGAAAGAGACGAGGTTGGGGGCGGAAAAAAAGGCGATATGGAAGGAAAAACAAAAGGCAGAGGTGGACGGAACCGAGGTCTGCTGATGCTGAATCACTCTGCCCGCCGCTCACCACCTTGCAACCATTGTGCTGCAGGATGCTGGCTGTACCATAGTGGACCTACCAGAGCAGAGGGAGGGAGGGGGCACAGGGAGGCATGTTGCCGTAGCGACCGAACAGGAGCACGTCTGACGTCAAAGCCCGAGCAGAGAGATGGCGAGAGAGGAGGAGATCACATGGAGGCTGCGCCTCCGCGCGGGGGGGAAGGGGGGGGGGGGGGCAGCATCTCTGTGATGAGCCCGTCCCGTCCCGCCAGTGCGATCACGGGGCTCAATGATGCTATTGGTTAACGTTGTCTCCCTAAGTCAGTCCCTGAGACAACAGTGTCGATGTTTGTTAGCAAAAAATAAGACGACAGGCTGCTTCACACAAGGGAATCCATTGACAGTTAGGTGTCAGAAGCGCTGGCACTTGGCAAGTCACTGGTGAAAAAGGCACGGCACCATTTTTAAATAGGATTTCATTTATTATCAAGTAAACCCAATGGATAAAACAACAAGCAACAAAGGAAACCAAAACTACTGCAATTACTTCTACACACACACACACATAAATATATATATATATCAGTTTTATTTTATTCGCACACGTATAGTGTATAGCTTTCGGATATAGGCTATTTTTTAAAAGACGCAAACAGTCCTACATGGTTTGAAGTTATCTCTATATCAAATAAATTCATTACAACATTTATAACAGCCAGATTCATTGCTGTTTAGACATGTGCTGTTTGGTTTTTATGATGTCTGCCATTTAAAACAAATGTATTGCGTATTTATTTTTACTAGCTGACATTTTGGTGTGATTCCCCTTCATTCATGTATATTTCGGCAAACAAAAGTCTAAAGTGTTCAGAAGATATAGGTCATCAAGTTGTTTTGGCATCAGTCACCCTATCTGTAAATGTGTCTGGATTAACAGCAGCACACACATGCCAAGGGCCCTTAAAGCCTCGGGTCACATCTGTACAGTTCAACAAGGCCTTGTTCCCCTGGTAGCCTGCACTGAATGTAAAATATTATTTTAAAATAGATTTTTTTGGCCACTTGACGAATCTAAGTCAAATATATTCTCTCCTTTAGCTTTGTTTCGGTCCCTGCCGACTTCCGGGAAGCAAATACGGTATCTCTGTGTTTACCTCGCACAATGATTGTCTTTCTTCACCAGCTAGTTGCTGAAATAGTTTGTCTGTTTTGCTGCATTTATTCAAAACTCGCTATTGCTTTTACAAATACCACTACGACACCGATATAATGAGCATGTTATTTATTCACGTGATAAAGGTAGAGCAAACATCGGCAGGACAGTTGCAACAAACTGGAATAACATTTGTCATAACATTTGTCATTTGCAATAATGCACCCAGACACAACCCTGACTGAGCAGAAAAGGTGCTGCTTGGTGCCAGAGGTGGCTGGCTTTCCAATCCAATCCAACGTAGACTCATTCTCCAGTGAGACACTTGATACATTTGAAAAACAGTGGCCAATAACGTAATCTCACCTAGCATGCCTCTGAGTTAAATTCAGCAACACTCATCATCAGAGTGGGAAGATGTTTCAAACGCAGAACCCTGCTTTTTATATGCCTTGGTTAGACTGTTTAAGGTAGGGCACAAGCCTGAGAAAACCGTGGTGATTTGCATGTATTACCACCAGAGCCACACACATTAGCCTGCTCATAAGCGTACATTCATTCAGTCTCTCTGACACTTTATTGCCAGACGTGGCAAGTTTTTATTTTAACTATACGCAGACTGAGGAACTAATTTCAAAGGCGGTGAAAAAGAGCTCCAGGAAAGGTTTTAATGCACTCCAGCTGAACCCAAAGGCTAAACTCACCCGTCAGCAAACCACACGCCTTCAATCTACCAGGTGCCCCACATTTCCAAGACCGTCAGACTTCCATCCATGGAGACATTTCCTGTCTCTAGCAATGTTTATTCAACATCAGACAGGATAACTAAATGCCTCATAAGAGTTTTGGGAGACTAGTCGCGAGTATTTGGATGGGGATTAATAAATATTTTACTCATAGATCCATCAGATGATGTTAAAAATCAAAAAGGGTTATTCCAGGCCATCACGTTAGGCTTTATAGCTATATTTCCCTTGCTTAGAGCAACAATTTGATTGTGCACTTAGCTTTATTGAAGTCCAAACTTGTATTACCAAAAGAAAGCACATTGATATAATTAAAAGTAATCTATATTCTGGTTTTAACAATTGTATAACATCAGTGTACCTCAATGAGGGATTTAAGGGAGATAAAGGACCACAGCCTCCAAATATGTGAGTGGTTCTGTTGTGTCTTCTTGAGTTGACGCCATAAAGTTAAAGTTAAAATAATTCATTATTGTTCCATATTGCTTACTAACAAGTCCTCAATGCAATCAAAAAATAGATTTAGGGTGAACACACTGCAGGTATAAAGGTTTAACTGGTACACACAGTATCTTATTGCAATATTCCTATTGCTACATGCAGAATTACATTGGTCCAAATAGTAAAATTATTACAAGAATTATTACAAGAAATGGCTGTTTGGACATATATAGTACACACTAATTGTTGTATGCTTGTGCAAAAGTATGTACACACATGCATGGGTACAAAAGGTAATAAAAGACTTCAGAGTAGACCTTATGCACTCAACTGTTTCCATCTAAAGAGAAAATTACTGTTGATCGTGTAATCCAGTTGTATCACTCAAGCCAATGGTTGGTGATGATAATCATGGCTTTTATCACTGACAAGCACAGGCAGGCAGGAGATAAACCTTTCACCACAGACCGCCATTTACATAAGGCAGCATGTAATGATGACTAACAGCCACTAGATGGCACCAGACAAACCATAAATGAGGCATCTTTGAAGTGCACCATAGGAAGGAAGTACTCAGCAGTGAATTGCTTCCTGACTGCGTTGGATGACTCTCAAAACAACTTTGATGTTGTGGGCACTAGTGAAATAATGCTATGTTTGATGTTTATTGAGTTTGAACCACGTCAGCTGCTTGTAATATAAAATGCATGAATAGACGCAGTCTACGTTGTGCACGATTTGAGTAAAAGACAAAAAAAACTTATCTTCAGAGTAACGAATCTGGTCTGACTGACAACCACATCTGTACCCGAATTGCTCCTTTGACCTTTTCCTGCGTTTGATACAATATTCACGGGAACACGTTTCAGTTTACACGAGAAATAACATCGGGCGTTTGTGGCCTGTGCAACACGCTGCAAAGCTACACACACAAACAAATCTGTTGCTGTTGGGGTTTTTTTTAATTCTGTATTATATTACGTAGAAGATATTGAAGCAAGCAGATTCGGAACCAGGACCCAAGCTCACGGCACTTACTCCCCAGTTGAGTGTGTGTTACTATAGAAACGGCGAAGTGACAGCCCCCCCCAGCAGCGAGCCAATGGACAGCCACGGTAAGGTGTCTGGTTACTCCCAGCCGGCCCACGCTAGCTGGGCTAAAGGAGGGGTTTGCGCCGCTCCTCCGCAGTAATGGTGACTTGGCTGCACTTTGGAGGGAGCCCGGTGCCGCAATATCCCGAAGAAGAGATTTGGTTTTCGTCGTCGTGTTTAACTGCGGGGCGGCGCGGGGGGGGAAAAGCGACACCTGTGCAGTGTAGTGGATCTTTTTCTTTTTTTTTTTAATAGCTGAACGCGCTGCGGAAAGTTGGACCTGTTGCCCTGCCGCCTCGCCGCACGCAGCCAGCCGCTTCACCCGGAGATGTCGCTTCGCGGATGGGATGGCCGCGGGTCCCGTGTGTGCGCGCACCCGTAGCCCCGTCGGAGTGCGAACGTTTGTCCTTCGAGTGGTCGTGTAGCTGTTCTCGCCGGGTAAGTTTCGCGCGTAGCCACTGAAAAACTTTAAATTTACAAAACAAACAAACAAACAAAAAAAGCCTAGCTGTGTTGTAGCTAAGTTTACGGTTGCCACAAACTGTCCCCGGCAAAAACTGAGGAGGTGAGTCGGTTGTGGCGAAGCTCAAACGCCGATTTGCTTCTTGTCTCTGAAAACAAAACGTCGGCGGCGGTTAGCTACTAGCTACTGTCATGCTACTAAACTGGCTTTTTGTTGAAAGTATTGCGTCTGTGTTGTATTTGCGTCGCGACAACACCGCCCGTACTGATGTCTGTGATGGGGCAAGTTTGACCACATAACTAGTTCGGGTTTGGGAGGGAGGAAGCAAACAGGGTGTCTTGCTAGCTAACTGTTTTAAATAATTAATTGTCTGCTGTTTTAAAGTCCTGTTTTGGAGGCACAATGTGTCAGTGCAGACTGAAGGTTCTATGGGGGCTGTAAGAAGGCGGTTTGTACCCCCTCCCCCATCACTGCAAAGTCAAAGGTCACGAGGGTCTTGAATTTGTCGTTCAAGGCTAAAGGGGAAGGTGGGGAGTCAGTTATTGAGAGATTGTGTGAGTATCATCATAGGGGGGGAAAATGGGGAAAATAGTCGGTGGCTTGGGCTTGTGTGTGTTGGGAAGGGGGGGGTTGGGGTGAGGTTTTGCAAAACCATGCTCTGCATGTCACGGTACTCATAGCAACCCTGTGATTAGCAGAAATGGAGAGGATGAGGTCGAGACCAAAATGAGGTCCGTCGGACCAGAGCTGGGCGGATGATCATGGAATAGTCATGGCTCTCTTTCCGGCTGGTCCTGACCCTGGCTGAGCGGAAAAACAAAATGCCAACATCCACGGTGGCTTGTTGGTTAGGGAAACCATAACTAGAAGGTACCAGGTTTGGTGTTGTGTCCACCGACATCCCTGTGTCGTGCTCGTTGTGAAATAATCTGGAAAAGCATGTCAGCTAATTGTGAATTACGATAAGTGAAAACCAACCGTTTAGATTTTTCCCCCCATTTTTTATTTATTTTTTTTTTAAATGTGAGTCACTACAGCTGTGAATACAACCACAATCTCTCCTGTCACAGCTTGACAGTAAGGAAGAATGAATCAAGAATGGTGTGTGCACCTGCATTAAAGGAGGAGGTTCTTTAACTACATGTTTTCATTTCATAAGTTTAATAGCGTACAGTCTGGTTTTGGTTTGCGATGCACATTTTGAAAATATCAGTCCTTGCATCATCAGTCATGTTGGTTCAAAAGACGTCCTGATCCAGGCCTTCCTAGACACCGTGTGTGTTTTTTGAATATGAACCGTGTGCTTGCAGGCTTCATAATACAGTAGGATTCTGGGAATAGAGGTTCACTCGGAGGTTGTTCATTTTTCCTGGCATGGATGACTTCAGGAAGATTTTCACCTCAATGTTGGCGAAGAGTGGCTCTTCTCACTGGTGTCTGTTCCAAATGTGTTTGCCAGCTGAGACCACACTTCTGATGTTTGGAGGATATGAACGAATTCCTTCTCATATCTTATGCTACGAGTTATGCTTTTGGAAATAGAAGTGGAACCTGGTGTTTTTTATGGGGCATTGCTTCAAAGGTGCAGCTATGTCAGTTTTCATGAGATTTAGGATAAAAGAAAAGTTTGACAGAAAGATGTGCATGTTTTTCCTGATCTAAAATTGTTCCTGGCAAATATAGATGGAGTGATGTGCACTGAAATTGTTTTTACCTTTCTTGATATGGGTTACTCCACTGAAATGCAATTTTTCAGGGGATTGTTTTCAAATCCATTTCATGGGTTGTAGCTGTGTCACTGACGGGAAGGTGAGAGGAAAGGAAAAGCTTCACCTAAGTGCAGAGTAAAGAGCACTCTTATGTTTCCAGGATTATTTTATTTAAAGTCCCTGTGACTGTTGCCAAGACTTTAAAACACTGCAGCAGCAGACTAAGCCTTGTTTAGGTTTTTCTTTCTAGCTATAGTGTGGGAATACCTGGGAACAAACATCCCCACTGTTTTGGAAAAAGAAAGGAGAGCGAGGCGCTGAAGTGGTGAAGGCGATCTGCTCTCGCTGATTTGGGCCGCTGCCTCCTAAGCCCCCTCAATAATGAGCGGGACCGTAGTCCAATGCCAGAGGAGCTGGCCTGCACAGCAGCCTCAGTGCGGATAAAAAACATTCCACTGTAGGTCTCTGTTGAAATAACAAGGGCTGCAAAACAATCAGTCTTCACAGCGTCCGCTCTCCCCATTCTCATGGGTAATGAGCAAGATGGGTAGTAACCCACTTCGCCTCAGACTTCACGCCTCCCATTGATTAGAATAGTTAACCTGCATTCCTGCATAAACATTTAAGCCTGTGACATGCTTAGGCTACTCATTAACCCTCCTACACACTCAGATTCATAGAAAGGAAGTTTCACATATTACTTTCATAAATAAATGCTGTTGACCCAGTGTATGCTGACAGTTTTTGGATAAGCGATATGCTCATAATGCCAAACACAACAAAAGTGCATTGTGCATCACTCCTTTTTAAAATGTTACGTCAACATTTGTACTTTTAAGCCATGCTAGCAACGTGACTCCAGGGATGGCAGTGCTCGTCTGTTGGTCAGTTGATCCACCACTGTGTTCTGTACTGAACTATCTCTATAACTATATTTTAATACAGAGAAGTCCCAATAACTTTGATGATCCCGTGACTTTTCCCGCAAGAGAGCTTGAGAGATAAATTCAAACCCTGCTTACTTTCTCACCTCTACTCACCTGTCCAATTGCTGTATGGCCGTGATTGTCAGTTTTGGAAAGTTACAGATAAACGGATAAAATGTAAATGAAGAGAAATTGCAGCCCTGCTTTTGTGTGCTTTAGCCAGATTTGTACAGCGGCCTATCTCTGTGGAACACAGATGATGTCTGCAGTTTTGTCACACTTTTGAGATTCAGCTTTACCTGGATAAAAGTTGGAAAAGATCGACAGTGGTACTATAGAAGATGAACAATGATTAAAAGTGGTCTCTTGTACTTTGGCACACATCCCAGACATGGTTGATCTTGCATAGGAATTATGCCTCATTTCCTCTTGGTATGTGTTTTCATCTGCTTTGTTTTTGGGTTTTGATTTACAAATGTATGTGTGAAAGTTGTGATCTAGCAAGTCCAAGTATACTCTGTGCTGTGTTATTATATTATTTCAGAAGTGACTTTGGCAATTTCAAAGAAGGTTTCATGGATTTTATATTTGTCTGCAAAACAAAAAGTAAATTTGAGTAACGTTTTTTGTCTTTAAGCAGATTGTATAGTATAGTATAGTAGACAGATGACCTTAAATTGCTATGTTGCAAGCTTTAAGAACTATAAATCTTAGCTTGAGTTGTTCTATTCAGAGAACACAGCAGCATGTTAACCTTCTTCCCCAGGTGAAGTGATTGTATAGCCTAGTTCAGATGTCTGCTCTGCGAAGACTGCTTATTTTTGTTATTTGTGTGGTTCTTTTTAGTTCTTTACTCCATATTTTGGAACAATTACTTTATGACTGCAACCCGATTCTCTATATCCTCAGCCTTACCTAGCACAATGACCTCTCTGAATCCTTTGCATTGCCTTGCACATTTGCGCTCGTGTGTGCAGAATGTTATTGCATATTTTGCTTTACATGTACATTTTGCATTTTCATTGGAAAAATTGCATCACCCACATCACACACCAAGCCCGTGTCTACTTTATTTTTTTAATACTTCTATAACATAGGTTTATGGTCTTTCTTTTATAGGAATTAGAAAGAAGTGTAATCAAAACAAAGGTATGGCAGTTCTGCAGTTAAGTTTCAGCCATTTTACAAACTTGAAATCAAGTCACAGCCACCCATACCCCCTTGCTTTTCTCTGCACTAACACACCCATACACTTCTAATACCTGCAGGTACTGTATGTGTATATATGTGTTTATTTACTGCAGGCACTAATAGTTTCTTTTCAGTTAGAAATGGTGTGTCAAAACTGGAGCTTCCTGTTATGCTAACATTTGCATTTGTCATGGCTGGATTGGGACTAGACGTCACTGTCACTGCAGCACAGGAGCTGGGGTCTAGCGAGAAACAGGGAGAGATGCGTGTGTGTGTGTTACTTATTTCTAGAGCTGCAAACTGCTTTAAGACCACACCAAAAAAAGTGGTGCTTTGCTTTTCTATATTAGTGTCCACCTCAGCTGGACGCTGCGATCTTAACTTTCAGAAATCGGTCATGGCTCCACGTTTCAAACTGCTACTTGTTGAACGTAACTCAAGGAAAGCTGGGTATGTGTCTGTGTTGCATGCACATCATGTGCCTGTGCTACCTCCTCAATTACAGAGTATAATAAGATGGCTTGCATTTAGATGTGGGAGTTTGCCCAAGGGCATGAGAGAGCAAAAATAAATGCTCATCAGAACTGGGGTTAACTGCATGAATGCTTTGGGTTACTTGATATGGCAATGTGAGCTTATTTGCTTTCATCGTAGACTGTCGGGCCAGTCAGGACAAGTGGGGTGTGGATTCTTGCAGGACTAGACTTGTGTTAGGATTATAATTCTCAACTAAAGTTAATGTTTATTTCCATTTGTCACTGTTTGACACTTGCCTGGGAAATTAAATTAAAAATACTGCGGTATATATTGCTCTGACTAGCACAGGATGTGTGATGTGCAGATGCTTTGTGTGCTTTCTGGCCCGATTTGACCTTGTGCCAGAGGCTTCTATCATATATCGTAACAGCAAAGAAAGCATGAGCCCTTTTCTCGAAGTTATGATTAAAGGTTTTTTCTGTATTTATGTGTGTTCATTTTCTGGTGTTAATCGGCTCTCTCTCTCTGCTTTCACAGTGAAGATGCATGTGTCTCTGGCAGAAGCCTTGGAGGTTCGAGGAGGTCCTCTCCAGGAGGAGGAGGTCTGGGCACTGCTCAGCCAGAGTGCTGAGAGCCTCCAAGAGCTCTTTCACAAAGGTATGGACCTGTGGAATCAAGTGTACAAAGATGTTTCCTAGAAATTATTGTACGTACACACAAAACAGAGTTCACATTTCTTTGTCTGACATACTTTCATATGATCTTTCTGTTTTATTTTTGAACGGCTTACTCTAAATCTGTCCACACTACTGTTTTTTTAAATGAAGAGGCTGAATGAAAATCTTCTGGTGTCCAGATCCCTTGAATTGCAGGTGCCATTTTTGTGTAGACAAATTAATGGGAATGCTCACCTCTCTCTGGAATGATTTGTTAATATTGTTGCTTGTGCACTTGATTGATTTTATTAAGAAATCAAAACAGAAGATGAACACTTTTAAACGGGCAAATTTTTGGCCCTCAAATTTTAAATGCAGTCATGGACTCTAAAGTTTGTTATATTTGTGGTTGCTGTCAGTAAAATCACTGCATTCACTCAGTGCACCCATTTCATTGTCATTTTGTTACATACTGGTTTTGCGTCATTGGTACTGTGCAGTTTTGCTTCTCTTCTTTCAACCATTTTTGTGAGTCATTTGTGCCTGTAAGCATCTGTCATTGACCTTGTAGCCAAAGAGCGATAAGACGGCCCCAATTCCACAGTGTCTTTTTAACTTAACTCCATCAACTGGGGTGACTAAGGGAGATTTAACTCTGGAGACATAGGACAGGATGTGAGTCAGCAGGCACCGCAGTGCCCTCTGAGTTGTTAAAGGGTTTTGGGTGGTGCCTAGTCTCATGTGAAACTCCAGTGCACCTGATTATATTATTTCATCTGAATTCTTTCTCTATTGGCTGTGCGATGTTCCATGGAGCTGTAACTAAAGAATTAGTTGTGTGCATTTCTGCATAAACCAGCTTCACCTTAACTTCCAGTTTTGCTGGCCGGCTCCATTGCAGACAATCCTGGCATGCTGTAAGAATACCCGTGTATCAGTGTGGCTTGAAAATATGCCTTTTATGCTGAGGTCATATTTACAACAGGAGGATTGATTGTGCACAAATACTCTTGTACTTCAGTCATCAAGGCTTCTGAGATGAGGTTCTGAAATTAACATTCTGAAACATTAAGGACAAAATGCAAGGCTGGATGCTTGGAGTGTTTTTCTTTTTAGATGATTTTATATAAATCCTTGCACGGTGTTGTGCTGCTGTGATTGAGGAAGACCTTCTTTTTCCTTCAGTGTGTAGCTATATTGAGTAAATTGTGGCCTCTCATGTGTACAGTGTGTTTAGACTGCTGAGTGAAGCTAAAATTTGAAGAGCAGATGTTGGAACCAGCTATTATACAGTCTCTGAGCTATGTAAAGAAGTATGTTTACCACAAGAGTGGATTAATAACGGCAACCATTTAAACTGAAAATTGTTAGACAATTAGTTCAATGTCCTGGTCTACGATCAAAAGTAATGGAGAAATTGAGATTTTGCTAAAAATGAAAAAGCATAAAAACAAGAAAATCCTATGTCTTTTGTTTTGCTGAAGTAAATTAAGTGTTTTCAGTACTTCAGATGTATTTTGCTCCTATCTGTCCTGTGTCCAGTGAAGGTGAATGTCAGGACGTTTAATAATTTATGTAGGGGGCCAGCATATAGTTGACTTAGCAAACCTTTAAGTGACTTTTTCAGGCACTTCTCAGACCATCTGAATTGACTCACATTGTCAAACACTAAACCGCTCCACACACAGTAGCGGTTAGTTACTATGTTTGTATAAGAATTATTTGTTTGAACAAACAATGTGTGAATCTTTCTGATTTGTTGGAGAGATTCCTCCTCATGCGTTTGTCTTATAGAATATTGAGCATCAAATATAAATCAGTGTTTCCAAAAAGGTTTGTCGTTTTTGTTTTTTTTTGCGTTTTCTCTCTTCCTGCTCCTGTGTTTGGTACTCTGCCAAGGCCATCTACTGCTCTACATCTACCTGTAAACTGTACTGTTTGTAAGCATCTTTTAGTATAATAGTTCACAATTCTTCCCCGCTCCTAGCTCAGATAGCAGCCTATCAGACTGACAGACTGCATTGTTAAAGGATAAAGAACTTACAGTTGTACAATTTGCTGTTCTTTTGAAGTGAGCAGCAACTCAACTGGTGCATGCCAAAGTCACATTTTGAAAGCTTTGGTTTTTGTCAGGTTGAACAGTCAAGTTTACATCTGGTTATATCTGCAGTTTGTTGAAACTGTTGATTTATTTCGTATCAATCAAGAAACTAATGCACTCCTTTTCATCTCTACCATTGCTTATGTAGAGCAAAGGTTTTCAGTGAACCTAGTAACTCGGTCTACTTTTGAGTAAGATCTTCAAATGGTCACAGGAGTTTTAAACAGGAAACTTATATTTACTTAGTAAATTCCAGCTTTTGAAAGCAGATATTTGGTGCCTCAAATTCAGTTCCTATGTTCGTCTCTCTGTTCCTCTCAGCGTTAAATATCCGTCAAAGAAAAGAATTTTGCAGCGCTGCTCAAACATTCCTTTGTATATTTTTAAATGCTCTTTAACCATAGCGCTGGCTGTGTGGCTTTGTAGGAAAGGAGAATTACGCTGTGTAGCCATTCCTTTCTGCTTCCATGCCTCAACAGTTATTTTCTTGCAGGCTAAGAAAGCAACATGTGTTTTTGTTTACTTCAATCATCTTGAGTTTCCATAAATGCTGAAGCCTTAGCGAGAAACATCCACTGTGGCTGGATATGTCTACAGTTGCTGCATTCAGCCTGTAAATACTGAGACAAAATTGGATGCTACTATCATGCTTGAAAGCACAGTACTTCACTTTAACACGGTGTGTGTGTGCACACATGTGTGACAATGGCTGGGTTAATGGAACTCCAAATATGTTGTTGTATTTGTTTTCCTGTTCTTGTTCCTGACCATATCTCCAGTGGTTGAATTGTCTGTTTCCCTCTCCAGATCCTTCAGCCATGGGCTTCATCATCTCTCCATGGTCCCTCCTGCTCATGCCCTCTGGCAACATCTCATTCACAGACGAGTATGTCACCCAGCAGGACGTAAGAGCCTTCACAGCTCCAGAGGTCCTGGAAGGGGTCTCGTTGTCCTCTGTCTCGGATATAGAGAAGGTATAAACCTTTACATAACCCAAGTGGTGGTAGAACCGTACAAATTGTTTAGTCTACATCTTCTAATGCTTCGGTGGTGTGATCTGGATCCACTTTGCACAAATATTATGTTCATGCTCGTATGTGTTAGGCAAAGGCTGGTGATATTGTTTAGTTTCATTTTCACATTAATTTCAAGCTGTGGCGATGTTCAGTCTAACCACAGTTGTGTTTGAGTACTGCTTTATATATTTTTTTTCTCCGTGTTATATAATATATGTTGTGAATATTTATTGGTCAAATGGTGGGTGTAGAAATCACTGTTGTTGTGACAGGGCAATCAGGTGTTTTAAGAAGAGCACATCCTTACTTGTGCAACAAAACACAAAACTCTGAATGCAGTTGCAGCATTCAGAACTGAAGTCATCTCCTGCAGTGCACGACTTGTTTTACATATGCACAGAACCACGCCCCTTGTATTCGACTATCCCTCTGGTAGAAGAGCTAAAGTCTTGCATGACTGGATTCCCGTCTCTGGCACGGCCCCACAGACCTCAACACAGTTTTGTGCTGAGTCAGTTTTTTCAGCCCTGGCCCCGCCTCCCCAGCTGAGTTCTTTCGGTGTAGAAAATGTATGTTTCTTTCATTATCAGAGACTGTGGGCAAGTATATGTCAGCTGCGAGTGCCACGATTTTCCATTCACTTTTTCAACATTTGAGGTGGTGTTGTTTCTTTTGACGGGCTTTTAAATTTCCACATTTTCTGAGAGTGTGAGTGTGTCTTTAAATTTGTACTCCAGCTCTCTTCCTAAAGAACCTTGAAGGCAGTGTTGCATTCTTTGGCAATCCCTGAATTATTCTTTCCTCTACCAAGCCCAACATTCAGGGGAAGTGATTTCTCTCCCAAGCAATGAGTGCAGAGTAATAAAGAAAGGGAAATGGAAAAAGATTTTTGGAGTTGGCTGAAAGCCCCTGTCTTTTTCCTTCCCAAATAAGAATGAATTTTTACATTACACTCCAGCAGTCATTGAGCTTTAGCCTGTCTGTCTTTCTTTCACACAGGGTGGTTTGACTTATTTTAATAAGGTTCAGTGCCTAGTTTATCTGATTTAAACAAAACTTTACGTGTCTTGTTTTTTGTTTCTTTTTTTTCTTTTCAGATACCAATAGTGAATTAAATATAATTCTGCTTATGTTTGGGTTTTTTTTCTTCACAGATGCTCATGTACTCTCTGGGGATGACCCTGTTCTGGGGAGCAGACTACGAGATCCCCCAAAGTCAGGTAAATCGTTACCAAGGATACTTTACCTTCCAAATGGATAGGTTATAGCATGGGACCATATTTACACTTTGTAATAAGGACTCATTAATGACTAAAATGTGCTTATTATTTTTAGATTAAAAAAAGCAGTTTCAGCGTTTTTTATGTTTATTAAAAAAATGATCGTTTCTCCATTTTTCTCCATTGGGTATTTTAAACAGTGCAAACCAACTGGAAACCACTAGGAAACAAGATGCTAGCATATCAGCATTAAGTGATTTTTAAAGTGGTGTCTTCTTGCAGACTGATACTCATGTGATTTGAATGGAGATATGTATGACAGCAGTTATTTAACTAGCTCACTTGAAAAGAATATTAAGAGTTGAAATGGCTAATAATATTGTTTACTGGAATAGCCACACCATAAATGTTTTTTTTTGTCAAGGATTAACGGTAGTGAGTTTGACATAACACAAAACTCCAAGTTACTTGCATCATTTCAAGTCTCACTGGCACAACGAGATGGTGGACAGTGTCCTTGCTGGACAAATACAACTTTTAATACTTGTTGCTACTGTTGAATTTAAATGAAGCCAAATGCCTCATAACCACACTGAAAGCAGGCATGATGTTTTTCAGTGGAATCTGTATTTGAATGTCTCATCTGAATATTAAAACGTGCAAGCTGTGAATGCACTCTGAAATGTGTTTTGAATCTGCCCAGACCTCTGGTGATGGTCTGGCTCATAGTGCATTCATATAAAGCCTTTTTTAAAGTAGGTGATGGGTTTGTGCCATGCTGACGAGGCTTAGGTCTGCCTTCTTATCTGAACACAATGGAAGTCAATGTGGTAACACAGATCTCAGATTCAGAGATAGCAATATAACATGGCACTTTACATTACAAAATACTCTTTTCAATGTATGTTAACGGTCTTCATTCTGTTTGCTGTGCAGCCTATGAAGTTGGGGGAACACCTAAACAGCCTGCTTCTCAACATGTGTGATGATGTTACATTGAGTCGAATGTCGTTGCGCACGGTGCTGGACATCTGCAGCAAACACATTAGAAACTCCAGTGGTGATCCTCCCTTCTCCTATATCAGAAAACTGGTTCGGTTGGTACTGGGCAGCCTTTCCCAGGTACCGTTTTTTTTTTTTAAATCTAGGTCAGATACAATATTCCAGTTTATTTTGCAATTTACCAGCAATCCTGCACTTCAAGCTTTATCCTAGTTTAATGTAAGGTAAATGACTATCTGCTCCATCGCTGGACAGTAACTTTGTTAAATAATGGGGCTCATGCTGACAGAACCCTCTAACTTGTGGTGTTTTTTTTTTTTTTTTTCCCCACCTTCCTTTCTTGATTTTTACACCACTACTCTTTGTTTTTCTTTCCCTCTTACTTCCACTATCATCATATTTTTCTCAGCTGGACGGTCTGCTGACTGATAGAGAGTCTCTTCCGGAGCGGAGTAAGGAGATTCGGGACAGGCTGAGGGGCAAAGGTTTGCCCTCGGGTAAGATGAGCTACACACAGCTTTGCTTGCTGTGTTGTCAAGGGAACTTTCCTGTAGTGTTGAAAGAGTTATTTAGTGATTCAGATTTCTTGGCTGCCACATATTTATGATAAAGGGGTCTGGTTTCTATTACTCTTACTGTGTTTGTTATCCTGTGTATCCTGTAGGTTATTATTAAGATAATAATGATGAGAATAGCTTTGTCAAATTAGATTAAGAGAATATATTGCCTGTTCTTATTTTCTAATGATAAACTGAGTTTATGACTGAGTGTAGTTGGACATACTGTTTTATATGCTAGAAGGTACCTTTAGTTGGAGAGATTTAGATGTAAATGGCTTCCCTGGTTGTCAGGCCTATTCATCACTTACGTCCTCACTTTCTGAGTGTGCGGGAAAGAATCGAAAGTAGATGAGGGACAACACACTGCAACCTCGGATCGGATTTAATTCAGGAAAATATGACCAAATCTTCCCAGTGGTTTCTGAGAGAACGCCGGCATTTTTCCAGGCCATGGAACGGAGAGCAGAGCAAAAAACATGGCTTCGTCGTTCCGATTATGTAAGCACGGCATGGCATTGATTACAGATGCATATTTTGGAGTCACCAGTGAAGCTGCCTGTCTACTGTTTGTATCAGTGCTTTGTTTCCTTGGTTGAGCAGCAGCCAGCCCTAGGGAAAGTACATGCAAAGAGTATTACTCAGTTCTTAAGTGTCTTTCTTCTCAGGGAGCAGCTTGCTCACTCCCTCCTGTATGCCAGCGGTTCCAAGTTGTAATTGCTGCTCGGAGAACTCGGTCATTCTCTTTTTTTAAGTTCGATATTTTATGTCACCATTTCTTCATGCTGTAGTCCATATGATGGCTACACTATGCTAGCATTTGCTGAATAACTTGTGGCAACAATTGACTTCTTTGAAAAATAAGACATCCTGTTGAGAAAAAAAAATGTCCCCCCCCATTTTTTGCTCAATCTAGTCCTTGTGTGCTTCCCCCGAGTTCCTGGAAGACAGCCCATCTGTCTTTGATGTGTTTCCCTGTTAAGACCAAGCATGTGCTTTGTAGATTAAACCACCACATGCAGCGTTTTTACAGGACTTAACTTCTCCCACTTCTGCATCTTTTCCTCTTCCTTTAGCCCTCGCTCATGCACACGTTTGCCTTCTGTTTACCTCTTTCCCTCTAAAACAAGAGCTGTCACTGGAAGAGTTTACATACAGCTTGTCTGGAAAGGCAAACTTGAAATGACTGCACAGTCAAAGAGAGCAACAGCCATTATTCCTTTTTTAAGAAAGGCACAGTGATAGATGGGCTGGACGCCTGTACCAGGAATGGTTAGTTATTGGGGCACAGTATGTTCTCTTGTTTGTTTTTTACATAATGGGGGAATATTAGCTACTGAACAAGACCGACTATCTGCAAAAATTCAAGTTCAAGAGCAGCATGCTACATTTCTTAATTTGCTTTTCTTTTTGCTGTTGTTGATTTACTTTACAAATTAATTAGTTTTGTTTGCTATTAAAAGCTGCCACATTACCACCCTTGGGGCTTGTATAATAGAAACTTCCCATTGCTGTGACTAATTGTAATTAAATGCCATCTAATCCAACAAATAACCATGGAAAGTTCTGTTCGGGCCTGATTTTAAAAACATTGAAATTAGAATTTAAGAATAAAGAAGATTCTGTAATAAGGCACCCGTTTATAACACATTCTCTAACTAGGATACATAAACATGCAGCTGTGGTCCTGCACTAGACTATTAAATGCTATGTGAGCAGTGTCAGGGTTGTCAATCATTGTACTCTAAATCTCTTATGACTGACATAATGTATGCCTACCCAATTATTCATTTACTGTAGCTTGTTCTCTGCATTAAATCTTATTAAGAGGGACCATGAGAGGCTTGCTGCAGGTGGTCAGTCTGTTGAGGCCAAGCCTACAGTCGACACTGCCGTATTTAGTTGGAAACGGATGCCAGGTTGGGCATAATGAAGCATATTGTGTATATATTAAAATCAAAATCCTTGTTAATCCCTCTCTAGTGCCTTCTCTCATCATAAATGCCACTTTCTGTAATGAGCATAGTATTAATAATGTTATCTACTGCTGGGAATTATGTGTATTTCAGATTATCTCTCATATTGTGTATATTATGATTTTAAAAATGGATATGCCAGGAAATGCTATCCGTTTGCAATCAGGTTTGTTTTACCTAAATACCTCTCGGTATTGAAGATTTTGTGTATTATTCTGTGTTTCAAGTCTTTGAGTTCTGGCAGTGTGAGCTTCTGCTCGTGGTTTAATAAATCTTCTGGTTCTCTCCTGTTCTCAGGGAGGAGTGCCGCCCCCAGGGTTCTGGAGCGCTACCGAGCCAGGACTCAGGAGCAGACATCTCTTAACCGGGGTCTCAGTCGCTCCATGGGCTCTCTGCCAATGCAGGACCTGTTGAAGGGGGATGAGGGGGCAGCCCTACAGTATTCCCTGTCTGACTATCACGCCACCTCTGAATCCCCCACAGAACCCTACCCCAAACCTCCCTCACTCCAGCACCAGCACTCATATCCCTATCTGCACCCCCTTCATCCCCAGCAAAAGGGCCGACCCGTGGAACTGGACCGTAGGTCTTTACCCTTCCGCAGTGGGGACTTGGGCCCTAGTCAGGCCAGGAAGACCTGGGCTTCCTCTGTGGACTTGGCTTACATTGACCCAGAGGCTCTTCGTTTTGGGGCTTTGGAGGATGCACGGAGAGGCAGCAGTGCCATAAGTACCCACTCCATAGGCAGGCACAAATCGCCCTTGCGGGCATCCGGGGAGAGGGATTCTCGCTACTCTGACTTTGGTGGGCTGAAGAGTAGGAAGCCTCATCACCACTCAGACCTGTCGGTAGGCTCAGGCCTCACCGACGCCTATGACAGGATAAAGGAGAGACAGAGGAAACTTCAGGTGCTAAGGCAAGCAGTGGATGGTGAGTATACTTTCTTAACATAAAAGTGCAGTAAAGAGGAGTTACGTCGCAACGCTGAGATAAATCTGCTCTTATGTTTTGATTTGAGTCCTCAGGGTTGACTAAAGTGTTGCGTGTTTGACGGAGAACTTCCTTGTGAATTTACAAAGCATGTCTCATGCCACAAGTATGTAAATCAAACTGGTATGTAGTTTTGCTTGCGTAGGATGAGAAGTGCTATTTGAAGTGGGTTGGCTGAAAAGTTTTGGAAACCCCTTCTCTCCCCCACACCATTTCCAATGTTTCTGGGGCGAATTTTCCAAAATTGACAATCTGATTTTCACACCGACTTAACGCTGTGATTGGCCAGGTGTGCAGAGGTGAAAAAGTAGTGTGGGTTTGAATGTCTCTCAAGCACTCTTTTTTATTTTTTTTATTTTTTTTTTTAATTTTTATTCATTTCTTACACAACTACTTCTGTCACTTTTCATGAATAACAACTATGAATGCCTTTCAGAAGAGACGGTCTGAAAATGTGCACCGTTATCCCCATTTTCAAACAATATTATAGCTCTCCCTCCCCTCTTTTGCGGCCGGCTTTGCACCATGTGTTTTGTGTGGCTGTTCAGAACAGCCATTAACGCGTTTGCTGTGCCGAGGTCGGGCAACACGTCGTGTGAAACTACTGTGCACATGACATATTGTGGACACAGCCATTTTGGCTTTCCTGGTAGTTGGAGACAAATGCACTATTATCAAAAAATAATATTCAACGATTGTTTTTTAGTATGAGGTGTGCAAGGATTAAATATTGACACTTTTGATTGATTTGTTCAGTGGTAATGGCTGTCTGATTTAAAGTGTCTGAATGAATCTCCAAATATTTTTTTGCAGCCCGTTATTGACAATAAGTCACTATTTAGAAAAATGTATTATCATGATATGATTTAAAGTTTTTCATTGCAACAGAATCACTTGGTCACAAGTATTGCAGGATAATGGGACTTTGGTGACAGGTCTGAGCTTGGTCATGTGTCATTATTGTGCAATGTGTGGCACTGGTCCTTGTCAAAACATGTTATGAGTGGGCTCCAGCGTTTACAGATCTTACATCGATCTTGCGTGCGAGGTGGCCCACAATTTCTATCTGGAAAATCCCAATGACGCTCATGGATGGATGGATGGATGTATGTGGAAATGTCAAACTGTGTGGCACAATGAATTCATCAGGCAATAAAAGGGGGTATAGCAGCTTGGGTGAAAACACTGCAGGGAGCCATCAGCTGTGACAGCGATGGGATGACGTGAGCACACGGACACCCGGACTAGTTGCAGGTTGTGTGTTTATCTGTAATTACCATGTGGGATGGAAGCTGGCTTGAATGAAGTATCGTTGGTGGCTGTGCAGCAGTGTTTAGACAGAATGTATGAGTCACTGGTACAGAGGTTTCCAAATGGCTGAATTCTAATTACAGGCAAGTTTAATTCTAGCCTGCTGCTAACTGTCACACATGCTATACAGCCAAGTCCCTTTTCTTCTTTTTATTCTAACGTGACTGTAAACACACAGATGTAAGTACAAGTACGTGCAAGGTATTTACAGACTCATAAAACAATATTTGTATAATCGCATGCTTGGACCGAGCACACACAACACAATTGTTTAACACCTCAGCAGTCAGCCCCAAGAGCTTGTTTGCTTCCCTCAGGAGCTTATTGAATTCTTAGTAAAGTCTCCATAGGCAGGCTAGTTTTGTGCAGAGAGTCACAAGTGGTTATATGGGCCTGCTGGCCTTGTGGGGACAATGGAGGAGCATGAGGGATGGATGGTTTCATATAATAAACCACTGTCTTCTACCTCTTCTTCCCCTTCCTCTTCCCGCTGGTTTCCCATACTCCCCACTCTGCTGTTCCCTTCAGCCTCCAGCCTCCCTGCTTTTCTGGCAGCTATTTTTAATGCTGACCGAGCCACCAACCAACGGCATTCTTCTCCTCGACTGTGGCTTTTTCAACCCCGGCAAGTCCTGCCTTTCTCTGCTTCCCTCCCCTTTTGCCTTTTGCTGATTGTAATCAGAGGCAATTGGCATTTTTTATTTCATATGACGGTGTAAAGAGAGGCGCTGAGCTGCTCTGCCTAGCAGAGTGTCAGAACAAGAAAATTAGAATGGTGGGTAGCCCCTGTTTATTTTCCCACATATTACTGTGTGTGTGTGTGTGAGGGCTTGGGCATGCTCAGAGAAGATTAAGAGGATTATCTTAATTATCTGTGTATTTTTTTTTTGTCAATAGCTTCTGATTAATATTAAATTATGGTTGATGTTAGACACCATGCTGACACAGTGAAATGTTTGCTCCCATCAAAACTGACTGAGGTTGACTATGGAGGCTGAGCCAAAATATTTTTGTATCCCATCGCTGAGAGATTTCACTATAGTATGAATGGGGCCTAACTGAGCACAGACCATTTTACAGGGCCTCGTGGATGTGTTACTTGGCCAAGACCTCCTTTTCTTTATTTTTTCCTTACTTTTTTTCTGTTCTTTCCTGCAGGAAAGTGATGGCGCAGCAGTGGTCAGTGCTCTCACGTTTCACCCAGTTACATACTGCTTCTCTGCCTTCTGTGTGTGTGTGTGCATTATATGACCATAACTCCTTGTGTGTGTGCATGCCTGTGTGTGCATGGGCATGATTTATACCTGGTACCCTATGTCTCACCCAGTGCGCAACCACCCCCCCCCCCGTTTTTGTGTTTTTTTTTTAAATTTGGTGCTGTAATTGGAGGAGTCGTGTTTAGGGGATGAGGGAATTCCAAACATTATGGACTTTTCTAGCACAATACAGCGCACTGCTGCCTCAGGGGGAGAGGAGGTATTCACAAAAGTGCAAATCCCAAAATTTTCTTCTGAGTCATTAACTCGGGGGTGGAGACTTGAGCGTTTCTGTAAGCTATTAATTTTAACCTCTGCTTGAAAGGGAGTTACTTCTTTCTTCCTGCGACTACCAGACCTTTAAATAACTCCAGAGTCTGGGGGGGGGGGGTAGACATGAATGTGCATGGGAGAAGATAAGGTAAAGGGAGGTGAGAAGTAAGGAGATAAATGCAGTTTCCCTGGAAACAATGCTCTTCCAGTTAAAGTGTATACAGACTTTGTTCAGCAAGTGAGTTTGACTCCCTATACTGAAAAAGACATGATTGAGCTGTGTAGGAAGTAAGTTTGAGCATTAAACTATGAATGAATTCCTGGTCTCTTTTGCTTGTTAAGCCTCACAAAGTATTAAATTACTACTAAAACGTGCTGACAATGACTGAAATCCTCTTCTTTTCTTTTTGTCATTGCCTTTTTGTGAATTTGTGTGTCTGGGTGTGCATGCTTGCTACCTATTGTACTAATTTTTAAGGTGTAAAAGGAATGGATTCAGGGAATCATCTGATTTATTCAAAAGGTCTTTTGTCTCCATCTGTTTTGTAATATTTTATATACAACAATCAGTGGGCAGGAGCACAGATAAGGAGCTATGCAGTACATGTTTATGTGAGTCACCCTGTGGCCAACCCTTCTGCTCCCTCGCTCGCTTAGTGAAACATTCACTATCGGTGCGAGTCTCCAATTAGCAGTCTCCTCTCCGTTTGTCTTTCCCGTCATTGCCTTGAGGTGCTGTGGGTGTTTTTTGAGGTCATGTTGAAATGGTGATCCCAGGTTTATTTGGGATTTCTCTAAATATTCTTATTCATCCTCGGGTTAATAGTGACTGACCAACAACCACATTAAACACTTGTGGTTTGACCAGAAACTCAAATTTTGTACACAGATTGGAGTTTCTCCCCCGGTCACATTCCCAAAATATTATTTATTTCTCCACATGATTTGTGGTTTTGTTGCGCAATACAATATTATGCAATATAATACCCCTGCACTATATATTATGGGGTGGGCTGGGTACTGGGTATCTTATCAGTGTTTACAACAGGATATTTACTTACGAGTAAACGGAAGCAGAGTAATTCTAAATGACCTTAAACAACATCTCGGATGGCCTACAACAAACTCGACATCCAGGAAACTCGCCTGTTTTTATCTGTTTAATTTTGGGGGGGGCTATGGTGAGTCCATGTTCTTTTAATGCAAGGTTTGTTGGGAAAATCTTAAATAAAATCACCCCCAATTTCTTCCTAACTTATGACAAGCCATTTAGAGTTTTTAAATTGAGATTAATTGAATTTGCCCTGTCACATAAATTAAATGGTGATTTATTTATTTATTTATTTGTCCTTTTATATACAGTGCCTTGAAAAAGTATTCATACCCCTTGACCATTGCCACATTTTGTGACGTTACAAGCACAAACTTAAATGTATTTTTTTGGGGGGATTTTATGTGATACACCAACACGAAGTGGGAGGAAAATGATACGTAGTGGTCAAGATTTTTTTACAAGGTACAGGTGCTGTATTTGTGCAAAATAAGTAGCGCATAAAAGTACTTAATTTCACACATGTTTATCTTGTTTCCCATTCCTGCCAAGCTGTAATCTGATCATAAACAGTTTATAATTAGTCCCTTTTGGAAGATCATGTTGATAGGTGGGCCGTTCTTGTGACAGAAATGGGATTTTCTCTGCAGTACCTTCCCCACTTCATCCTGTGGGTTCCAAAATCTATCATAAATGCACATACAGCAACATAGTGGGCCATGAAGGACAGGTGACTGTGCACGTGTGTGGGGAATCTGTGCGTGAATGTGTTTTCAAAAAAGTGTACTTGCATTGGTAAAGCTATGATGGTAAATTGCTGTAAATTACACAGAAGAGGCTGCTCCTCATGTGTATTTTTTTATATGCACATGTCCCTCTCGTGAGTCACTAACCACCCGAAGATGGAAAACTATTTTGGGCGACAAGTTGACCAGTCCTCCTCCGCCTTAATACGATTACAGTTGCTGCTGGGTCACAGTGCTTTTTACTCATGATGTATACGTAAGACATCATTACAAAGAGATGTCTGTTGTACTGTGAAACTCTTCTGAACTAAAATGCCTGAGCAATGACTGGGGAATGCCACTCATTTGAATTATGTAGCTAATGCTGAAGAGCAGGGCTTTCAAGTTTGTGTGCTAGGCAGAGAAACACATGACGCATTAGGTTAGAGTTCAGATTGCTTTGAGTATTGTTTATGGTATTTTCCTGTTATTCCACAGATTGAAAAATTTAATTGAGTTTAAGAAACATTGCTTAGAGAAAGGCAAATAATTGTGGTGAGCTGGTCTGTACTTGCTGTGGTTCACCCAGTCAAGCAAGACAAAGATTACGCCCTCAACCAAACGCTCTCTTAACCTGACAGGAAGCATGTCTGCATACACTTGTGTAGAAGCTGCTTTCCAGTATAGTTACATATGTCTTTCATTACGAGTGTTTACCAACAGCATGACTAATACCTGCTTTGTGTGCAGTTTACTGGTTTGGGGTTACCACAAGTCAAAGTCCTGTAAAAGAAAACAGTAGCTTGTCGATTCACCTGCTGTCGCGTTACATTGTAAAAGAAACAGTTTCACCTTAACATTCCTCACAAATGGCACACAAGTCCATATAACAAATTTTTAAGTTGTCTCATGTGCATGAAGTTTGTTTGATCCATACATCATTTCGCGGACATCCTCCTGTATTACTGCATGGTTCATATCCTATTATTTTTAAAAGATTCGCTGATGGTCTCGCTCTTTCCTCAGACCCAGTCCACACCCACCAGAGGTACCACAGTGATTACAGTTCATCCAGCGAAAGCCCCTCTGTGACCTCCTCTGATCCAGACTACAGACAAGGTAAGTTAGACTGAGGGATCCTTTGTCATCATAGTTAATCTCTTCACGGAGGAATACGTGTAAAACTACGCCATGAGATTTGTGTGTGTAAACCTTTTATCGGCAGGTGCTGCATGCGCATAACTCATCTAGGCTATGTGCATGCAGCAGAATTGAAAATGAAAAACCAAAGTAAGCAACATTTTCAAAATGGCTAACCTCTTCCAGTCCAGTAATTCTGCCCATTGCAATAGACTAAATGAATCGGTTAACAGGAAAAACCGAAGCAGACACACTGGAACTACATTGTTCTCAGTCCTGTTTTCTGAGGATCCGGAACCCTGCTGGTTTTCATTTTAACCATCTATCAAGGACTGATTTACTCCTGGAATGAGGAGTGAATCATTTAACAAGAAAACCAGCAGTAGTCTGGGCCGCAAAGCCTGGGATTGGCAAAATGGCAAAGGATATCAATTATTCTTTGTCTCCACTGACCACCGACTGCGGTCTGTCCCGCTCAAAGCCAGATTCCCTGCTGTCTTATTGCCAAACCTCACAGGATACACTTTGTAGGCTAAAAATGGTGAGGTGTACCGCTCTCAATTTGAGAAGCACTGGGAAAAGTCTGTCATTTCCAGGTAACTGCCAAGCCAGCTGTCAGTCACTTACCTGGTGCTGCTAATGTAATTAGATCATGTCCTTAGCTGTGTAGGATTGCACAAGATAACATACCGTCATTGCACAAAATTGTGCAATACACATAGTCACGACTTCAATATCGTAATGGTGTGGGAAACGGGCTGTCTTACATTTTCAAGTGGCAAAGAAAAATATGGTGGCAGTATTGAGCAAAACTCAGCGGCTCAGATTTAATCTTTCCAAAATGGTATACAGAAATACCCCTAACCTCAGAAACCTCTGTGAATTGTAATGCCTCAATTCAGTGTCTTGCAGCGTCCCGCTGAAATGAACAAAGCAAAGGGAGTTGTAAATTCAGAGATTACGGAGAGGATTATGATGGGTCTAATTTGTTTGGTAAGTAATTCAGTTTGGGAAAGATCTTGATGACAATGTCAGCAGGAGGAATTTTATCACCATTGACATGTCCTGCCGTGTCCATTAAATGCATTCTAGTGGTGTTAGACCCAGCAATCGTGAAACCTAATGCTTGCCCTACTTTTGAATCCTGCAGCATCTACCTCATGATCAACTGTGCATAACATTACACATCAGAGCAGGTTGTACCCCATAGGCTGCCCGTGTGACCAACCAACAACCTGAGAAAGAAACAAATTTTGGCCAGCTCCATCTTATTATTCTAATAACCGGTTTGGGAAGTTCAGGCTTTACTTACTGGTTACCATGACAGTCCTGTTGTCTTTGGTTTAGAGATGTTACACATGATTAGATCAAGTAAAGAAAATAAACTCTCACACAGTGCCAGGGGGAAGTGTAAGAGTTAGAGAGGCAGTTGAATGCAGACAGACTGTCCAAAGGGGTGAGAGGGGAATTAGTTTTTTTTAAATATAATTACTGTACTCATATAGGCAGTTTTACATGCACTATGGTTCCAGATGTGCTTTTGTTTATGTAATAATTTCAGAGGAAGATTAATTTACTCAAAATTGTCAGTGCCAATGGGTTGCATCGTTGGACATTGAGCTCAGACAGCTGTGCAGCCTTTAGATATACTAATGGAAAAAGTTCCAGATTTATTTGGAAATATATATATATATATATATACATGTTCCAAAAAGAGGAGCTTTTTGAATTACTTTCAACTGAAATGTACAATAACTCATAACTTCTAAGACATGGAAAGGCCCTTCAGGTTCCAAACTCTATTTTAGTATCGTCTGACGCATACTATTAGTCGTGCAACGGATCACAAAACTCACGGTTCTGATCGGATCACAGTTTGGAGTCATGGATCATTTTTCAGGTTTAAAAAAAAAAAAAAGAAGTGAGACAAATAACTCTTCCTCTCCTCTGCTAGCCATTATTGTCACTGACTGCACTTCTTTATCTCTTGTAACGTACATCCCGATTCATTGGATTTCAGCATGCCCAGTTCATGTGAAAACGAGAGCTTTTTAAATAATCAAACCTTCAGCGCTTCAGAATAAAACGCAACATACATCTGTCCTGTATGTTTTCACTGCAACTCTGCGTCAAGATTTAGGGAATTGCTACTTAAAAAGTAGGTAACAGTGGCAGTAAATCTGTTTGTCACACTATGATGATTAAAGTTTGCATTTAATCAGCGGTTCTCATGCGTGCCGAACCGTGGTGGGAGATCCGCACGCATCACAGATCAACTGCTATCCGTTGCAGCACTATACACTGTTGCTGTAATGCAACCTCTTTTGGATGCAATTTGAACTTAGGACAACAGAGATCCCATTGTGACACTGATTTGACCTGATTTGAGTGTTCTTTAACTACTCCACCCCCTTTAACACATGTCCATGCAGGTATATTTTCACCGCAGCGTGGGTGTCTTCTTCTGGAGGGTTGTGTTTGATTGTGTATGTGAAAACAACATTGAGCTAATACTCCCATGTCTCTTCCAGCTAAGAAACCGAGCGAAGAGAGGAGGTATAGCTCCCAGCTGGCACTGTCCTCTGAACATGATGCCCTTTCGCTGATGAGTCACAACACACATAGGCTAAGGTAAAGCTCGTGTACACAGGTGGCAATTTAACAAATAAGGTTTGTTGAATTGTTTTCTACTCTCAGCCGCAAGCAATCTTCATCTTTATTCTGCCAATCCAGTAGCTCAGAGTGAACTCATTTACAAGTCAGTTTTATTTTGGAAATGGAGCAAGAATATGGGAAAATTAGCTGGTCTGTGTTCATTATCAGGGGCATTGTCCTCTGGGCAACGCACATCTGGTGGGTCAGCCCCATGCTTCACTAGTGAGGTCATCTAATGGGACATCCACATTGAGCAATCTCTTAGGTCTCTAATCTGTAGCATTACAGAGAAATGCCTGCTGTTGCTATGCCTGCTAACAGAAAAACCATGTTTTCAATCTGTATCACTGCACAGAGCACTTGTCCCCCACCCCAGAGAAAACTCTTAGTCAGCTAGTATTTGGTGTCTTTTGTGCGTAAACGTCTGATATATCCCCCTCATATTACTTCTTTTAAGTATTTCCTTTATGGAGGAAACAAAAAGGAGAGCCATTAAATAAAAGACAAAGCTCACAAGACATCACACATTAAACACCATCTTGTTTCCATTCAGCTTTTTGACGGTATCCGACTGTTCTGGCACCAACCCTCCTCTTCTCTTGTCCTGTAGGCACTATGAGGGGGCAGCTGATGAAGGTCTGATTGGAGCAGAGCTGCTCCTTCAGAAGCAGGAGGAGGAGGTGCAGCGGCTCCAGGCCCACCTGGCCTGCAGGCTGTCCAGGGCCAACCTCTACTCCACAGATGACCCCCTGGCCCCATCTCGCACTTCCATGCTCGACCTTCGAGATCCCCTCTACAACTCTTCTGTACCCCTTCGCAAACCCAAGGTTTTTGCTCTTCGTGGCATAACAGACTCAAGGATGATGATCATGTCAACTTAGAGGATAATTTCTGTTATTTTGGTCTTATTTTCCTTTACAAACTTTCCTTTACATATCCTTTTGTTTACGTACAGAACTTCTTTTATTACTATAGAGCTGTAGACCACATATAAACACACACACGACACAGCCAACTCCAGAAAGTTGTTAAAAAACATAATTTAAACACGCTCACTGCAATGGGAACTCCCTGCGTCCAAGGTCTTACTGTTTATATTGCAATATTAGATTATTAGAATATTAGATAATAGATTACATTTTAACTCCCATGGCCTTATTGGCAACTATGTTGTTGATGCAGTGTTCACTCCTTGTTCTGTAAATACAACCTTGCTGGCTGGAAAACATCAGTCAGCCTCCCTATGGTAATTACAAATATATTAGATTATGGGACACGTGGGATTTTTTGTATACGGTCTGATATACTATCACACATTTTGATATGTGATAACACAAGTGGGATAACATATCAGCAGACTTGCTGCTGTTGGCTGTAAACCTTGAATACTGTATATCAATTATATTCCTATTAGGTTAGTTATACTTGCAAAGCTGAGACTTATTTTCTGGAATGTGTTTATGGTAGATTTTAAACTGATGTCATTTCGGATGTGGGTGGTTTCCATTTGGTTAAAGGAATCTTGCTCTTCCTCTTCTGATGAGACTTGATTACAGTAGAAAACCAATGCGCGTATGTGTGTGCGCACGCAACACTAAAAAAGCATCGCATGAGCTGCTGTCATTGAAATCTCATGATCAGAGTATCTATTAAAACAGGTGGGACTCTGCAGTGTGAGGTTCTGTGTTGAAAGGAAGTGTTGTAAATGTTTCTCAGAGTGTATGTATGTGTATCACAACAAGTGATTTACATTTTAAACATTTTGATTAAATATTTTAATAAAAAGAAGGCCTAGATTGAAAATTATCCTTTAACATTATGGTCAAATAAAGGTTCTCTCTATTATTTTTTGTCTTTACATCAATCGCAGAACTTCCATGGGCCTGAGTTTGTGAAGATGGCCAGTGAGCCCTGCGTCGCTTTATCTATTCCCTCTTCAATAATGGTGAGAATGTAAATTCATGCTACTTTTGAGCCATGGTGTTGTCACAGGAACTACCCTTTTTCCAATGTATAATCAATTTTTCCCCTCCCGTCAAGAAACGTGGTAAGGTGGAGGAAGTGCAGAGGAAGGTGGGTGTGGTGCTGCTGAATGGCCAAAAGCTGGAGCTGAACTGTGACATCAAGGCGGTGTGTAAAGACGTTCTTGATATGGTGGTTGCCCACATCGGGCTTGTGGAGCACCATCTCTTTGGCCTAGCATACCTCAGAGGTACCGTATGTTGCTACTGTTCATGTCAGTGGGTTGACACGTGTGTGTGTGTGTGTGTGTGTGTGTGTGTGCATGTAGGGGATCAGACTTCTATATTTGCAGATGTGAGTGTTCATTCACTTGTGTTATGTAGTTACCTTACCATAGTTTTTATTAGCCTTTGTTAGTTCACCGATGCAAGTTGACCTAAGAAAAACTTTTTTTCTGACATAATATATTCCAGGAATCCAGTGTTGACTTTGGAAATGGCACAGAATTTATTCTAGAGACACTTTTTTCCCTTCTTAAATGCACAGTAAAATTAGAATATTAAAGTACATACTGGTGTCTCATTAAAGATGCAAAATCTATGTTCCTGCGTGCAGACACATTATTGATTACTTCCTTCTCCTTTTAACACCTCTCACCTACAACAAACCCTCTCAGATAATGAGTTTTTCTTCGTTGAACCTGATGCCAAACTTTCCAAAGTGGCCCCAGATGGATGGAAGGAGGATCCCAAGAAGAAGAAATCTGATGTGCCTTTTAATCTTTTTTTACGCATCAAATTCTTCCTTGATGACGTCAACCTCATACAGTAAGTGTATGAGGTTTTAGTAGTTGACAACCTAAAATGACACATGGGGTTCATTGTTACAGAACAATGGACCCATGTGTTGGCATATCACATTTAGGAAAACCACAAACATCTGTGTTTTTCTGTGTATAACAGGCATGCTATGACCAAACATCAGTACTACCTACAGCTGAGGAAGGATGTCTTGGAGGAGAGGATGCGCTGTGACACAGAAAATGCCATGCTCCTGGCGTCACTTGCACTGCAGGCTGAATTCAGTGACTACCAACCTGAGGTAGTGAATCTCTTTGATACCACATATAGTAGATGCATTAGTCAGCTAACAACACTACACTTAAAATACTGGTTTAAAATGAAGAAAGAATTGCTAAATATTAAACACATTTGAGGTAGCATGTGATGTAATTATTTTTTAGACACAAATTAATTAATTAAGTCTCATTAAATTGAACTTACTGAAATGACAAATTGACCTTAAAAATCATGCTGTTAATTGTAATGCTCTGTGCATCAGCTCCATGGGAAGACCTATTTCAGACTGGAGCATTACCTGCCGGTGTCTGTCCTGGACAAGGTGAACCAGACGACCATCAAGGAAGAGCTGCCGAAACTTCACAGCAACTACTATGGGGCGTCGCACTCTGAAGCAGAATTTGAGTTTCTCAAGGTTAGCAAGAAAAGAGTACTTAGGAATCATGGTTTCAGACAGGTGGACCTAAACATGTTCCGTTATTGCTACACTTTGTGTTTGTCTAGTAGTAATGTCTCGCTAAGTGTTTAATTTGCAGTAAACATGGGCATTTTGTTTGGCACTTTTTCCTGGAACATCTGCCATTTTGTGCAAAGAGTGTAAAGACGTAATACATGTGAGTTTATGTTTGACAGCAAACCAAAGTATTGGATCACTGGCCTGATGAAAGACCTCTTCTCTACACAAAAAGATCCAGTACTCAATTTTGTCTCAAAACACATTAACATCCCATCCCGCTATCTCAGTACTGTGCATTTTTGAGACTTTAAGATGCTCTGACTTTATATTGATTGTCTTAAAGGTGAGCCAGAGGATGACAGAGTATGGTGTCCATTTCCATCGGGTGCTTCCTGAGAAGAGGTCCCAGACGGGCATCCTGCTGGGTGTCTACTCCAAGGGGGTGCTAATATTTGAGGTCCTTAATGGAAATCGTACCCCGGTGCTAAGGTTCCCCTGGAGGGAAACGAAAAAGATTTCCTTTGCAGTATGTAAGGTCTTTATTATTAGAAATAAAACCATGTCACACTATAGTGATTGTAGTTTATTCACTCTAACTTAGCCCACTTGCTCCTCACTTTCACTTAAACATTTAATTTGTCATCTTGAAGAAAAAGAAGATTTGCCTTCAGAACACTTCAGATGGGATTAAACACCTGTTTCAGACAGACAGCAACAAGACCTGTCAGTATTTGCTACAGCTCTGCTCTGATCAGCACAAGTTCCATCTGCAGATGAAGGCCCGCCAAAACAACCAGGAGCTTCAAGACCTAGGTAGGAGAGAAGTGAGCAGCCTCACATGTCTGTGTGGGTAAAGTGCACATAATAAGGCTTTTGGCTGCTCAAGCAGAATGTGAGTAACTGGCCAGCAGGAAGTTGCATATAATTTAACTGAGAGGAAGGTTAACAAAAGTGACACATCACAGCATCCAGAAAAGGGCAAACCTCCTGATGATGTCAACACTAACTACACTGTTTCCAGCTGCAGCTGCATGTGTCAGGCATCCCACATACCCTCTCCAGATAAAAGCTGATGCCCACTCATTTCCTTCGCATACAATTTCACTTTGTTTCAATGACATCTTTCTTATTTGCCAAAAGCCTTTGGAGACCTACCTACATTATAACTATTGCTGAATTAACATACAAGTATTTATTACACCTGAATAAGCTCCACTGCTTTCAGCAGTAATGTATATAATATTTGCCATTCTATGTCAATCATCATGTCCATTGTCTAACCTGTACATGTTAAATTTCTGCACATCTATTCTAATGATGTAATATGTCGATCAGACATGTGGGCGATGATTTATCTTTATCAAGGTGCCTTGCTTGTATTTATTTGTTTCACTTAGCTGAACAACAGAACAACCTTTTCTACATCACGCCCCATACTCTCAACAGATAGTTAACTTAGTTGATGACTGCCAAGAGGACTGACCACAACATTAGCTACGATGATTAAGATTGATATCTACAGAAAGTAATGGTGCAGAGGATGGAACCTGCTTTTTCTGTCAATAATTAGTTCAGACTGCTGAAGGCTGTTAATGACACAAATCAACACTTCAGCTCTTAGAATTCCTTCCTTATTTTTTATTTTGTCTCATATCTTTTTGTTATATTTAAACAAAAAATGCCATTATTCATTATTATTATTATTATTAACTATCCAGTCATTTTCTCTTGTGCATGTCTTTTCTGGTAATCAGAGAACTGCAGTTTGCAGTATTCCCTTGACCCTCGGAGTGATGCTGTTGGGAGGACTGTGAGCTCAGGCAGCCTGGCCCCCAGCTTATCGACGCGCTCTAACCCAGACCACCTCAAGAGGATCTCCTACTCGGAAGTGGCCCTCAACAAGGCACCATCTAGCTCGATATTAGTCCAAGATGATCTTCACTTTCCAGGTTTCAATCCAGTGGCCTCCACGGCCTTTTCCAATCCGCGGATAATGAGCCGCTCGCACCACAACCTCGGACAGATGCCAGAGTCTCCAGAGCACAGAGTGGCGGAGTCGTTTCATGGCCAGTCGCACAGCGGACTGAGTCAGGCACACCCCAACCAAGTGGCCTTGCACTTCCAGCAACACCAGCGAGCCAGCTCAGACTCCCTCTCACACCAACAGGACAAGTGAGTTGAAATAAGTGAAACGTTAAGCAAAACATTTGTTCCTAAATACATTTACATATGAGAGAATAGTTCTGAATAAAATCATAGCGGGTGTTGTAAATGCATTCTTTTGTATTTTATTACTTTACCATCCATGAAACTATTCAGGAACTAGAATGTTTTATGTATTTTTACTCCTTTTTTAATTAGTCCTGTAAAGTGTTATTTCAAGCTCGGTTAAGGAAATGAGATCTTGTGTTTATTAGTTTGCCCTCTGTAAAGTCTTTAGTGTCTGAGTCTCCGAGCTCACTTCAGGACAGACTTAGGTTACTAAGTGAGGATTTGTTACTGGGACTACAGCTCTGCCCAACACTACAGAGACCAAGAGCTGTACCTCCAGCCTCTAATTAAACCTCTGGGGGGCTGTGTGTGTGGGTACACATGCGCCCTGTTGTCTGTATTTGTGTTTTTGTGAGATTGTGCCTACCAGTTTGTTCCAGTTTTAATTAGTAACCAGCCTGCTTTTGTGCCAGTTGCTCCCTCTCGTGTCAGCTTTACAGATGACATGTGTGATTTTAAGTCGGTGCCTGTATGCATAAAAACCTAACGCACATAAACGTTGAAAATGAAAGTGAGGGCTCACCTTTTTTGCATTCGGCCTCTTTTTTGTTCCTCGGCCCCCTCGGGCTGAATCTACTCCTCTTACTCTCTCTCTCACCTACTCAGATCATTTGACACAGTGTCTCGCAGCAGCCCAGTCTGGAGTCTAAGCAGGTTCAAAAAAGAATCGGACTCTTCTTCCATTGAGGATACTGGCCAAGCATATGTAGTAGGTAAGGATGCTGACCTGGTAAGGATGATGCGGCTCTATGGTGAAGCATAGTGGTGCCGAGTTCCCACCTGAAATGCACATCTGTGTGTGTGTGTATATATAAATCTGTGTAATGGTAGATACTCTAGAATAGTTAATACATTTCACCAGCGGTTAAGATAGTGCAGCAGTCTTCCATGAGATAATGAAATAATTCAAAGAAGTCAAATGCCACTTACCATATACAGGCCTCAGCAAATTCACCTACATGTGTAAAGCCAGCAGTAAGATCTAAAACGAGAGAAATGCAGTGGATAATTTTAGGTCTTGTTACATGGTGGCAAGTCAACAGTAAGTATGAAAAACAGGTGGCACATTTTACATTCAATACTTTGCATATTTGGTATAGTGTTTGTTACCTGCTGTGCAGTAGCCAGGTTTCCTCAAGGGGAACATTTAATTTTGGTGTTCTCTTTAAATGGCTTTCATGAAAATGCAACAAGTAAAATCTCTAAAGTTTATTTAAAAAAAACACCCGTATTGTTTGAGTCGATTCCTTGAGTACTTAATCTATAGTACATCTAGTTTCCCTCAAAGACTAGATAAGATTGTTTTTTCCTTTCTTTGTTTCATACTTTGCCTGTTGCCAGCACAAAGGCTTCAAATGCACAGCAGATTTGAATCGACTTTCTTTTAGTCCTCATTGAATTACAGGAGATGACAACCAGTTTCTTTTGTTGGCCTGTATTGAGGAAAGGGATAAAATAATATTCCTTGTGGCTTTGTCTGAATTTATTTTTTGTTTTTTGTCGTCTTCTAACAATATGCTAATATTCACATATAATGGTTTGACCATGCAGGGGGCTGGCTTCTGAATGTGTTGATTATTAATTGAGGACTTTACATGTTTCTATGAACATTTTCCTATATTATTTGCCTATACATCAGCAGAAAGGCAGACGAGACATTTTCATTGTTCTGTATGATGTCTCTTGTGTCCTGTCCCCAGGTGTCAGTATGCGCAGTTCCTCTGGACCCCCTTCATCCCCAGCCTCTGTTAATGGTGTGTATCGACATTTCTTTCACTTTCCTAGATATGTAGATCCTGAATTTCCATGCTTTGTATACAGTATAATGTCAAAAATGCAGAAAAAGCCCACTGCTCTCCACCATCACTCATTTTATAACATTGTTAATCCTCCTCTTCAGTCTGTTACCATATGCCAAGCCAAGTGCGGATATACAAAGGAGTTCTAAATCAGACTTATATAATGCAGAATTGAATCTGTCCTCACCGTGCTGCCTGCTTGTGGAACTGGCCCCAGTCCGACCATTTAATAGCTTCATGCTTGGCACTGAACTCATGACCTTCCCTTTCATCCTAGCTTAACCCATCTTTTCAGGCCCATTAGCCAACAGTGCTAAAGTAGGGGCCCCTCAGCAACACTGTATGCCTGCCTGTGCTGATTTAACATTACAGTCTAGATATACTAATGCTCTGAGGGGTGTGCTGTATATCCCCTATGAAATTAAATGACACTATGATGTGCATCAGTGAGAAATGACAGCTAACGTCATGTATTTACGGCATATTCGAGTAAATATAACAAATGCCATGTGTCCTTGTGCTGTACAGACTCACTCAAGAAAAAACTCAGTGCCTTACCATCTCCAAAGAGAGAAATCACAACTGTAAACCTGAAGAAAGATGTGAAATATGGCCTTGGTAAGGGTGTATAAGCATTTTCCTCAAATAGCAACTCAATTTCACACTGCCACTGCTACCACTTCTTGGCTGTCAGAGTGGACAGTATTATAAATGGCATTTAAGGCATTCGTGTTCCCCTGATGTTTTGTGTGTGTGTGTGTGTGTATGCACACTATTTATGTGTTTACATCTGCTTGTGCCTTTTTGTGTGTTCTCTAGGGTTCCAGGTTGTTGAAGGGGAGAACTCTGGTCGTACGGACCTTGGCACCATCATTAGCTCCGTCACTCCTGGGGGTCCTGCTGATGTCAACGGCTGCCTCAAACCTGGTAGGCCAGTGTTTGTCTACACTCTTCCTCCTATGGGTAGACGTGTAGATTATGGTGTTTTGTTTTTTTTTTGTTGTCTGCTGTGATAATGGTTAGCACGTCTCTGTCTTTCCACACCTGGTTGTCTTCCATGTGTGTAACAGTTGAAATGTTGATGCAGGTGACCAGCTGATCTCAGTGAATGATGTGAACCTAAAAGGGCTCTCTCATGCCACCACGATAGATATCCTCCAAACTGCTCCTGATGATGTTACTCTGGTGGTGTCACAGCCCAAAGAGAGGCTCTACAAAGGTAAAAGCAGGGATATGAGTGTAATTGCTAAAGTTGCTATGTGTGGAATTAATATTTTTTTGTCTTTTTCCTTTTCTTCTCTTATTTATAGAATTGTAGACTAATATTGCTCTTCTTGTTCCTTTTTGATAGAATCTTCTTCAGGCTATGTTCCCTACCAAGCCAAGTCTGCATTAAAGGCACTTAAATCTGTCCAAATACGAGAACTAGATGTTGATACCTCATCAGAGGAGCAGGTGGGAACAGGAAGCCCTAGCCCTTCTCTCACCAGTGCTGGCACCCTGTCATCCACCTCCTCTCCAGTCCACCAGCCCACCAGCCTCAGTTCTCAGGACTCCAGGGCAAGCAGTGCTGCTAAAATCAGTCAACCCCCTGCTAATAGAGTTCAGCAGTGCCTAGAAAGAGCTGCAGCTGCTGCCTCAGCTGCAACCATTGCCCAACGTCTTAGACCAGAACCTAATGTGGGTTTGGAGCCTACGCCACCGGCTCTGCCACCCAAAACTAGGAAAGCTAAAGTGTCAGAAGCGCCCAAAGTTTCTGAGCACTCTGACTGCGGGGACTCAGACATGGATGAGGAGACGTATTCCAGAAGTCAGGAGAAACTCAAGGTCAAAAAGGTGCGGCCTTTGTGTTTTTATGAATTCATTGTGTAATCCTACAAACTCGGGAGTTCCATGAATCAAAACTCACAAAAGGTTGTTTTTTATTTGTTTTGTTTTTTTGTCCTGGTGGAGCAAATCAACTTTTGTTATTAAAACAGGATAAGAATGGTTCTTCCACAAGCAAGCATTACATTTGTCAGATGCTTGGCACAACTAACTGCCTGTATGTAACTGTTGCCTACCATTGCATTTACAATGCCAATGCAAGGCAGTCTGTTAGCTGTACACTGCATGTCATTTCTTGAATGTTTAATCTGCTCACTTTCTTCTCAGCATTACCTTGTTCAGCTTCGTCACTCTCCCGTGATCCTGTTTTCTTTCTGCATGTTCCAGCTTGTGATAATTCAACTTAATGCCCTGTTCTCTGTTTACAGGAATACATCATGGAAAATTTAAATGGCAATGCCCCAGGGGTCAATAGTCTCCGTCCAGGAGAACTATTTGACGTTGAGCTGTCCAAAAAAGACAGCAGCCTGGGCATAAGTGTCACGGTACTGTTCGGCAAGGTTTTCATCCTCTCTTTGTTTTGCCCCCTTTCCCCCTCATCCTGTCACTTTGTCCGTTTGTGTTTTAGATGTTGCTTGGTTTGGTTTGCTTTCTTAACGCTGAATGTTGTCAGATCTGAAAGCTCTTGTTGGAAAAATTAAACCTTATTCTTTTTGCATGTTATTGTATTTATTTTTTTTTTTTTTACTTTTTTTTTTACTTTTTTTTTTTTTTTAGTCAAGGGAGTTTCTTTAGAAATAGTCACCAGTGTCTTAGGTTCCTTCACGGTAAGCAGCATAAACCGTTTAAGCAGGACTGGTTAGTGAGCTTTTTATGGTTTCCAACATGTTTGCTGCTGACTCTAGAGTGACTCACTGAAGTGCCACTAATATGATTTCTCTGAGGGATTTTGAACACCTTATTGATTGGCATGATTCATTTACTCGTTTGGCACAATAACACTGAATAACATCACTTGACTTTGTGTCTTCAGACCAGGATTGCTGTCAAATACTTGTTTGGAATAATAAGTGAATGAGTGTTGTGTTGTATTCATAAAACAAACACTGAAATAACCATGAAATTTACCTTAACAATAAACCCATTATCAAGACTATCATAACCAAATGGGCACTGAATAGAAAATTCAGTCTCTGGTTATTTTTGCATTTGTGTCAATAACATCACAGTGGATGTTTTTTTTTTTCTTTCATTGTCATCATTCATAATTGTGATGTGATAAAAAGCTTTGTCTCAATTACTTCAGGAATAATTGAAAAATTCAAGTATGAAGGACATTTTAGGGATGCAACCATATTGGTTTTCAATAAGGCAACAAGGTGCATTATGGTTTGTGGCATCTGAGGCTGTGCTTTGCAGATAGTGAGATCTCTTGAAATATGGTTTCAAACAAAGTTATTATAAGGATGAACTGTTTTTAAAGAAAAATTAAATGAACTTCTCTCTAAAAAATCTTAGCAGTATAAGTCACTTCTGGCGAACATGTGCTCGTCCACCGACAGATGAGATGGTCAGAGTTGAGTGAGAGACGAGGAAAGAAAAGCAACTGCCGAGATGCAAATATGTTTGAGTTCTTTCTGCTGAATCGGGTTTCACAAGGCATGAAACAGCAAATGACATTTTTAAACAGCCATGGTGTGTCAGAAACGGCAACACCTACTCCACCTGAATCTAATCCATTTGTGTGCTGTTCACACGGGCAAGAGAAACCATCAACTATGGCACACAAATGGCAAACTATATATTTATTGACCCTCGAAAAAGATATTTTTTATCTCAATGGGACCTATCCTGGTTAAATAAAAATAGTGTGTAGTGTATTAACTTAAGGGAAACTGGCGAAATGGCTTTCAGATACTTCTCTTGTATAATCGTCAATATACAACACACCAAAATTACATTTCTGAACCCACAGTAAAGACAAAGCATTTATCATTCAACAATTACACTTGAAATGGGGGAAAAAAAATCCCTCCTCACCTTCCATCAACCCCCATAGAAAAAAAATAAAATAATTTTCTGTGGCTGATTAAACTAAAAGGTGTGTTAATTTCTTAGGGGGGAATCAACACAACTGTTCGACACGGAGGCATCTACGTGAAAGCCATCATACCAAAAGGTGCTGCTGAGCTCGATGGAAGGATACAGAAAGGTAACAGTGATGTTACAAATGGTGATGTTAAATGGAAATACTTAATTGTATACTAAAAGATCTTTTTTTTTTTTTAACAATGGGAGCGTGTTCGTCTTCATATATTTAGACTATATTTTTGTTTATTAACCACTCTGTCCTATGCTCAGGTGATCGCGTGGTGGCTGTCGACGGAAAAGGTCTGGAGGGAGCCACTCATCAGCAAGCAGTAGAGGTTCTCAGAGACACTGGGCAGGTGAGGGATGACATTTGCCACGAGCAGCCTGCTCACAAGCTTTTAAGTTGCTACCCAGCTGGCCACTAACACTAAGTAAATCCTTTTCTCCCTCAGACAGTGCACTTGTTGCTGGAGAAGGGTCATCCACCTGCAGACAGCATCCATGCTCCCCTCACACCTCAGTGCACTCCACCGTGTGCTGACAGCGACCGAGACCAGTCCAAAAATAAAGAGCAGCCTCTTGAGCTCAAAGAAAAACCAGAGTACAGCTTTATTACACAAGGTGAAGTGACAATACGGCATACATTTAAGGATTCTCAAGCATTGTGATTATACATTTTTGAATTTTAAAGTAAAATTAACTTATCTTTAGTATCATCTCAGTAGATTGTCCACCTGTTTTCAGGTCACTATTTATTGTGGATGCAAAATATTTTTTTCCTATACCCAAAGTCCATCCAGTCCTGTATAAATGTTCACAAGGAGGGTAAGGAAAGTAAACAGAAAAACACTCAAAATGTCACAATTTAGGCCTTATAGTAACAACGTTACACCAAGAGACTTTGTTCAAAGTAACTTGCTCTTGGTATTCTCATTGGAAAGAAAATGAGCTGCATACCACGGCCATTTAAAAACAAAAGAGTGTCCAATTCACTGTACCTGCATATCTTTGTCCCCACAGATAATGTGTTTGACGTGTGCCTGCTGAAGAACACGTCAGGGCTGGGCTTCAGTTTTAGTCGAGAGGAACGCATCCCTGGTGAACCCCACGGCTCCAGCATGGTGCGGGTTAAAAAGCTATTTCCCGGCCAACCAGCTGCAGAGAGCGGTCGCATCAACGTGGGTGACGTCATCATGCGGGTCAATCAAACCCCCCTCAAAGGACTCTCTCAACATGTACGGAGGATATCTCTCCCTGCTGCAATCACGCCTTGATATAAATGAAAATCAAGTTGGAAAAGAATGTTGTTGGATAGCATAAATTATTTGGAATTGTGTGTCTGCGTGTCTTCACATTCATTCACACAGGAGGTGATATCAGCCTTGCGAGGAACAGGACAGGAGGTGACTTTGCTCCTCTGTAGACCTGAACATGGGGTTCTTCCTGAAATGGAAGCTTTGGTGAGTCAGTAAATAATGCTCCTTTTTGTCCCTAACAACTCTGTAGACATTTCAAGTACCAGTATTTGTTGGAAACATAATTTTAACTTATTGCTTCCCAGACACCCATGCCATCACCCCGAAAGGTGCCGGTGACCCAGGCGGCGTCCAGCCTGAGCTTGGACAGGACAACCTCTCCTCCAGGTACACAAGGCAAGAGGAGTAAGGGCAACGTGGAGGAGGCCATGGAGAGGTTTCTGCTCAAAAGCCCCGGCCGACACAACAGCTACAGTGACAGCACTGATGGGGATGAGGAGGTGGAAGAAGCCTTCAGCCCGAGCAGTGTAGAGCACAGCAGGCAAACTTGGGAGCACAGTGTCTACCACACCCCCAGCAGCAGCCTGGGACTAGGACGCTATGACAGCACTGGTCAGCTGGACAACTCCATCCACTCAGCCTTCTACTCCCCAAACCTGTCAATGACCAGATCGGACCTCAGCTTGAGGTACCTGATCAATGTTAAAGTAATGGTCATATCATCTGCATTAATTATATTCTCTGATATCTCATATAATTTTGTCTGTGGTTATTTGGACAGGTGTCCTTCATCCCCTGTGACAGCTGATCTGGAGCCATCCCCCACTGCTCCAAGCCCAGATCCCCTGCCTCCTCCACTTCCTCTGCCCTTAAACCTCACCGTGTCTGGCAATGTACAGGACATGGGGGAATTTGTCCCGGTAAGGACTGAGGAAGGAAAGCTCTTGAGATTTTCTGAGGTCTGACTCATAAAGGGGGTTCAACTAAAATGTGGAACTAAACATTTTTTAAGATTTGCTCCAACCATGGGTCATTCCTATAACTGGGATTCATCTCTGTTGTTAGGAAGTAGAGCTAAAGGTCTCCTTGATGAAGTCAGAAAAGGGCAGCCTGGGCTTCACCCTCACCAAAGGTAATGATCAAGGATGTTACATCCATGACATCGTCCAGGATCCAGCCAAAGGAGATGGCAGGCTGAGGCCAGGAGACCGAATGATTATGGTACGATTTCATCCCTAATCCCTTACTCTGGTCACAGCCTGCAGAATGTATCAGCCTATGCTGTTGCTGCATTACTACTACCCAGAGAGATTGTTTCAAACTCTCAAAAATAATTCTCATGTCATGTTCTTCCCGTCTTTATGCTAAGTTAAGCTAATCACCTGCTGGCTCTAGCTTCATATTTAGTGCACAGTATACATGAGAGTTGTATCGACCTTGTATTTCCCAAAGAGTCGATCTATTTCTTTAAATCCATAACGTATGAATCTTTTATTTCCATCTCCAGGTGAACAACACAGATGTGAGCAATATGGGCCACACCGAGGTGGTAAATCTTGTGCGTGCTGCTCCCCGTGTGGTTGACTTGGCAGTAGGGAGGGTCCTGGAGACACCCAAGCCCTCCATAGAAGCCCACCTGCTGCCTGACATTTGTTTTAAGGGCAGCCAAGAACCACTGGGTAAGAAACAGCCCTCATTAACAAGATAAAACATTCCTGGCACACTTGAAAATTCAGGCACTGTATATCCACTGTTCATAGATCTTGCAAACTTTCCCAGATGTTTCAACCAAAATAAGTATTTCCAACGTCCAAATTATTTTACTCCTTGTTCTCTATCACCAGGTTTGGCACTGGATGGTGGCAGTGACAGTGTATACGGTGTCTTGTTTGTGAAAGACATCCTGCCAGGGTCAATGGCCTTTGGGGAGGGCAGCCTGAGACCACTTGATCTAATCCACTACATCAACGGTGTTCCCACCCAGGACCTGACTCTCAGTGAGAGCACCAGACTTTTGGAGCTCTCCCTCGATGACCTCACTCTCAAGGCCACAAGGTAGTCTAACAAAGAAGGACATGCGTAGCCTATATTCAAGTTTTCATGTGGAGATTGTTTGTCTTTAATCTGGAAAATGTTATTTTTAGCTCAACATACTGTGTGGCATCATTTCAACAACTTTATCTTTCTCCTTTTTTCTGTCTCAAAGGAATGGAAAGCCTGTTTCCCCAGGGCAGAAAAGTGTCTTTTTTCTCAACAACAACATTAGCCCCAACATTTCACCCAGCATGAATGGTACATTTCTGATCTTAAAGGTGTCATCTGTGAAAATATGATTGTGTGTATTATTTTGTATGTAATTGCAACATTGTTTTCTATTTTTAAGGGTTTCTTAAAGAAGAAGATCCAAGAGATAAAGAGTGTCTTGCAGCACTTTGTCCTTTAGATGTAAGTCAAGCTATTGATGATGGAGATTCTTCACTGTTGCCGTCAAGCTTACCTATAACAGTAATCGTTACTTAATTCGCTTTGCCTTCTTAATAGCCACTTTGCTACCAAACAGTTGTCTGCTTAAGTTTTGAATTCCAAATTAAAGATGATTGATTACATGTTTGTTTGTTGAATATGCAGGAGGAGATCATAATGTTGGACCTAGAGAAGCCATACTCAGGAGGTCTGGGTTTCTCTGTAATTGGAGGGGAAAGGGGGATCTTTGTCAAGTCCATCACACCAGCAGGAATAGCAGAGTCCTCAGGCAAACTGCAAGTGGGAGACAGGCTGCTGAAAGTAAGTGATGTTTGACTTTTGCTGCTCAGATTTTAAGGCCATATTAATAAATGTACCTTTGTTAAACTAGATCGAATTCATATTGTTAATTTACTTTCAAATTTCCGCCAAATACATTCTACCCACACTATGAACTACATGCAAATAAAATAACAAATATTACACAATATTGCTGCTTTTGTGATGTTACAGGTGTGTGCTTCGTTTTTGTGCCCCGCATATTTAATATACCTTAAATTTGTATTAATATAAGTGACTATGGATGCTCTGACACAATACACAGCCTTCACTTAAGGGTTTTAATTCTGACTGTCTGTTACTTGCAGGTGAATGAAGAACTGATGACAGGTGTGTCCCACACCAAAGCTGTCACCACCATCCGTAAAGCCAAAGGCCTTGTTCATCTAATAGTGTCCAGACCACCAGACCAGAACCCAAACACATACCTGGCCTATCTGCCCATCAACTCTGACAAGTGCAATGGAAACACGGGTACAAATAGAGACCAAAATAAAATCAGTTTTCGAAGATGTAAATATAAATTGTGACTAGTATTAGCATTAGTTATCTCTTCATTTTGCTTTCAGATCTGAGTGAGGACAGTGGAGCGAAGACTAAGCTGTCTACTCTCCATAATGAGCCGAAATATGGCGGCGTCCCTCACATACCACCAACAGGTAATAAAATGCAGGCTAGAAAATGTACTGAAAATCTCAGTATAACGATGTTGTGCAATTTTACCAACAAAATGTATTAATTTGTAAGTCAAATAATAAATTTGTTAATCTCACAAACTAGATTTAATTCGCATGTTTCACAGACTATGAAGATGGTCCACTAGCACAGAAAAGGGACACGGAGCACAGCACAGAGCTTTCGGAGGACACAGACTGTGATGGCTCTTCTTTACCTGAAGACTCCCCTGAGGTACAAATCACATCCGTCAGACTTGATAAAACATTGAAACTATATGCTCATTATATATGATATATTGATTTTATTTTGTTCATGATCCTTCCACAATAGAGTTCCCGGAAAGTGGAATGGCAAGAGGAGAGTGGTGACGATCCAAGGAATGAAAAGTAAGATTTAGCTTTTTGCATCTACACCTGCCACAATTGTATATTTTTATATATATATATATATATATGTATATATATATATTATTTTTTTTCCCCCCCACAACCCACTGTTTATGTTTTCGACCTAGCAGCTATCTGCAAATGAGTGCTGGACAGCCAGAGGAAGATGAAATCACATGGGGAAGTGATGAACTGCCTATTGAAAACATGAACTCCCAGTCAAGAGATGGTAAGACTGACTTTGTCCGACTTTCGATTGGAAATTTGACTCTAAAAATGTTCACTCTTCAAGACTTCAAGTTAAAACCACGTGATAGGGGACTTTGTAACTGACGTGGGAAAATGAGATCTAGATTTCAACATTTAGTTAGTGAGAGCAGCAAGGAAGGAGTCTAGTTTAGAGGAAGTAATAGGTCAAGGAAATGTTATTCTATACAGGCCACTCAGTGTCTATAGGGTCAGGTGTGTGTGTCTGTTAAATGTCAGATTTCTCATTTTTGTGCAATATCTTAACTGACAATGTTTTGGGACATTAATTTTATCATTAATCAAATATTTTTCTCATTCATTGTGGCTTCTCCCAGACGAGCCAGTCATCACAGAGGATGAGCTGACATCTTTGCCCCTCGTCAAAGTGGTACCTGATGGCCAGTACACAGGACCAAATCTCAGCACCGTGGTCCGCATGATGAGGGGGCTTCTGGAGCAGAAAGTCCCGCTGCAAGAGTTTGAAGTAAAGGATCTACTTTGAATTTCAATGTATGTGAATTAATTGCAATTCATTAGATTTTTATGAACATCTGTTTTCCTTCCTGGCAGAATCTTCAGAATCTCCAGCCACTGGATGACTGTTTAATAGGTCAGACGAAGGAGAACAGGAAGAAAAATCGCTACAAGAATATTGTTCCCTGTAAGAACAGCAACTAATGTGTTGGTCAATATTTTATATAAACTTTAAGGCTTTTCAGTAAATTCCTGCTCCAAAGATGCTTGAAATGTTGGACATAATTTGAAATATGATTTTTATGTATGTATCTCTTCTAGTTGACACAACTCGAGTTGTGCTGGGCAAAGATGGGGGCTACATCAATGCCAACTTCATCAAGATGGCAGTGAAGGATGAGAACTATATGTACATCGCATGTCAGGGTCCCTTACCCACCACTCTGGGTGACTTTTGGCAAATGGTCTGGGAGCAGAAGTCTAATGTGATTGCCATGATGACCCAGGAATTAGAGGGAGGGAAAGTGAAATGCCAACGGTACTGGCCAGACACACCGAGGACAGCAGAGATGGTGGATGCCAGGTTACAGATCACGCTGATCAAAGACCAATATCTCGACAACTTTGTCATCCGGCTCATTGAGGTCAAAGATGTCCAGGTTAGTGTGTGTGTGTGTGTGTGTATATATATAATAAGGATTTCATGCTAATTTTCTTAAGATAATTTGAATTTTTATACACTGTAAATAGACACGTTAACAGAAGAGTTCCTTCCTTCTCAGACCAATGAAATACAGCGTGTAACTCATCTGAACTACACGGGATGGCCGGACCATGGAACGCCCTCACAACCCGAGCAGCTGCTCACATTTATTTCCTATATGAGGCACGTTCATCGATCGGGGCCCATTATCACACACTGCAGTGCAGGCATTGGTCGATCAGGGACCCTCATCTGTATAGATGTGGTTCTGGGTCTCATCAGTAAAGATGCTGATGTAAGTAGATGATCTTGTGTATTGTTTATAAGGAAGTTTCTATTCTTATTTGTATTTACTCAGTATGATCACAATCTAATAAACCATTTTTTTTGTAGTTTGATATTTCAGATGTCGTAAGGAACATGAGACTTCAGAGACAGGGAATGGTCCAGACAGAGGTGAGTTTTAATGTTTGCTATTAGTATTAAGTAGCTTAACCCATAACTGTTTTGATTCTTAGCCATTTTTTTCACACATTTTCCCTTCTTTTTTTACAGGACCAATATATTTTCTGCTATCAAGTGATCCTCTATGTCCTCCGATGCCTTCAAGCAGAGGAAAACATCTTGGGATAGTAGAAACCACCTATCGCCATCTTGTAGACGCTGGGTGACTGTTTCACAAGAGCAAAACAAAAATGGAGGAGAGTTGACAGAGGCAGAAATTGCCAAATTAAACTACGTGTTTGTAAAATGCCTTTTAAAATATTCAGTTCCCTGAGAGTCGATCCTTTTAAAGAAGTCTATATTTTTATTTTTGCTTTTTGAGTTCGCTCTTTGGCTGCTACTCCCTTTCAATGCATTTATGAGAAGTGCTGATTGTATTTCCTATTGTCACCTACAAGAGAATACTTTTTTTTTTCTCAGATTCTTGGATATTCTAAAGTAACTATGAAAGTGATAAATGATTTTGTATTTTATGTGGAACAAAATTGTACTTGTGTACTTTGAATCCTATTTTAATGCTGGAACATGCCTTGACAAAATACTATGTCAGTATTTGCTTTGTGATTGCTCACTGCCTTAGGTACATGATGAAATTAAAAGTGTACATATTCATCTCCTGAAAATTAAACTGGATACATTTTAAATTTTATGTAGAGAAGTTTTGTTTTTGCCATTTTGTTTCTAAGTAATAATCAAATAATTCCCTTGTATTTTGTCATTTTGGTGCATATCGCCCTTTCAGCATACTTTCGAAAACGACAAACTTTGTTAGCATTCATGCTGTGTATTAAGGTTGCCATCTCCTTCCAAACTTCATTTATAGAAACATTAACCTAACGCAACTCTTCCAAGCTAGCTGACTAACAAAACCACTGAAAACTATCAGGAAGAGAAGCTACAACTTGTGCATCTGTATAACATGATGACTTGAAAATGACTTCACATACACTACATGAGTTACTGGACAATATTGCAATAATGAAGCTTATAATGTTGAATCTGTGCTGAGGCTGTCAGTAAAGTATTAACTTCTGATTTTTGGAGCTATAGTTTAATTAGCCGTAGCACTGTCTATACAAAGATTGGAACTTCATACTGTATTTTTTACCTGGATGTTGCATTGGAGTACATATTTTACAGGTGCTCATGTTACCGTGTCTTTTCCCTGTATGTGGTCATTAAACATAGTTGTCCCGAACGCACGCCCCCTGAGCTATCTGATGGTAACCGTCTGCAAATACTGTAGCAGAAAGCAGGATGCGTTGCTGCACAGACGGGTTGTCTTACACCAGTTTCACCACCATGTGGTGCCAAAACTCTTCGTTACTGTCACAAGTATGGAAGCAGCCGTTCAGTTGACCATTTAAACAAAATAAAGCTGTGTTGGATAGCAGCTCTTCTTTGCAGGCCTGGATTGCTATCCGAGACGCTGCCACATGTTTGAGGTGATGCACAAAATCCTACATACTTCACCACAAAGGAACAGGTTCTACAATTAATACAATTGTGCCTCTGAATAAAAACGGAAACAATTTAAACTCGGCCATTCATGGTGAAGAGAAACTATAATCTCTTTCGAAAGGATACTCCGTTATATGTATCTGTGAGAATTAGCTTAGTTGTTTGAGAATAATTTTGTGGTGGACTAAATGTGTGACTGAAGGCATTCACACATTTAAAGTGGCTTTTCTTTTATAATAAGGCATGAGGCAGGCAGGCTAGCGTTAGCATGCTAGTCTGTTTCTCGCTTTACAACACGAGTCCTACGTCTAATTTAACGTGGAACAACGCGGCATGTATAACGGTTGCGTGCGAAACTTAGAGGCGTGTAACATTATGACGTTTAGACAATTGCAACGCACAAACACCGACTGCAGCAAAGCAGCAAACACGTCTCCTTTAATCAGAGCGGAAGTGAGTCTGACATGACCGGACGTGACGTTTGGATTTTCCGCCGCAAGTTAAATGGCAGCCTACACATTTGCCACGCGTGCTTTGTAAAATCGGCTGGGGATTGTTTTGTTTAATTTATCATTACAATTTTTTTCAAAATCATCTTAAAACCATGTCCGGGCGACAAAACAACAAATTGCCAAACAATTTGCCACAACTGCAGAATCTTATCAAAAGAGATCCACAGTCGTACATAGAGGAGGTACGTGTTGTTAGCCAACATTGCTAACGTTGTAGTATACCTGTTACTTGTTGTGGATGTAAACATACGAGTACTGTCGATAAAGTGCAGTAAGTAACCACTAGTGGTTGTTCTTGTGTTTTAACAGTTTCAGCAGCAGTACCGACACTACCAGTCCAATGTACAGATCTTCAAACTGCAGCCTGACAAGCCGAACAAGGAGCTGGCAGCTCTTGTCATGTTTCTTGCTCAGGTACCGTGCTTTGTGTGTGTGTGTGTGTGTGTCTGATCTGTAATGTGTGTTAACCTTCCTACCTTCTATACGTTGTGTGGTTAATGTTCTTTTTATCCTACAGGTTGGTCACTGCTACCTGCAGCACCTGTCCACCTTTCCACAAGAGCTGTCTGAGCTGTTAATGAGTCACCACACAGTCCTAGAGCCAGACCTAAGAATGGTGAGAATATCTGTCCGCACAGGAGCTTCTTTTCTTATTCATATTAGCTAATCAATCATCCTGGAGTTTGCTGATATGCATGTAAATGACATGCCTCTTAGCATTGACAGGTTATCGTGTGCTTCCTGTCTTTGTCAGACATTCTGCAAAGCCCTGATTCTCCTGAGGAATAAAGATCTGATCGACCCCTCGGGGCTCCTGGAGCTGTTCTTTGAGATGCTGCGGTGTCATGACAAACTTCTCAGAAAGGTGAGAGCACTCAGTCCCCTGAAATATCTCCAGCAGTAACATTCTCTATGTCCTCATTGGAATAGATTTTTTTATATTTTTTTGCATGAAATTATAGAATTATAAATTGTTATATATTTGCGTCTCTCTCCCCACAGACACTGTACACACACATTGTAGCAGATATCAAAAACATCAATGCTAAGCACAAAAACAACAAGGTTAACACAGTAAGTACGCGCACACGCTACATACTTCATGTGTGACTGCGTGTGATACAGCAGCTTAAAACAGGCACTATGTGTTTTAATGTCTTTTGTTTTCAGACGTTACAGAACTTCATGTACACCATGCTGAGAGACAGTAATCCTATAGCAGCAAAGATCTCCTTAGATGTCATGATGGAGCTATACAAAAGGAACATATGGTGGGTTTTATTTGCACACTGAACTTGCAGTATGATCGTGTAGAGCTCTTACTTGTCAAGAAATTCTTATTATTTCTCACTGCTTGAACCTGACTGACTTTTTGTTTGTGTGACAGGAACGATGCCAAAACCGTAAATGTCATTACAACAGCGTGCTTCTCCAAGGTGACAAAGGTATGTTTTGTTTTTTATCCTCATTCAAAGCAGTGCTTTGTGTATTATATTGCAAAAGTTGCAGCCTTGTACATCCTCAGCCTGTCTGTCTTCCTGTTCAGATCCTTGTTGCGGGCCTTAAGTTCTTCCTGGGCAAAGATGAAGATGAGAAAAATGAGAGTGATTCAGATTCAGAGGCAAGTACCGAACATATAAAATAGTTAGAGAAGAGATACTTTTCTCAGTCTAGCAGTTGTTTTTGTTAAGAATCAATCTCATCTTTCAGACGGAGGGGCCATCAGTCCGGGACCTGAAGGTGAAATTCTCCACCGGCAAGAAAACAACCAAAAACAAGAAGAAGCTGGAAAAGGCAATGAAAGTCCTCAAGGTACCACTGTTGCATTTACTACAGAGGCATGACTCGTATTGTTAAACTGGTGAGCAAATTAATCCACTCATGCATTACTTTTTAACTCTTTGGGCAGAAACACAAGAAAAAGAGGAAAGTAGAAGTGTTCAATTTCTCTGCTATTCACCTAATTCACGATCCTCAAGGTAGGCTCACCTGTCTACTCAACGCCACAACTGCAGTTGTACTACAATGTACGGAATGCTAAACCATCAGATATCTCTTGTTAAGATTTCTCTGAGAAACTCTTGAAGCAGTTGGAGGACTCTAAAGAGCGCTTCGAGGTGAAGATCATGTTGATGGAGCTCATATCCAGACTGGTTGGGATCCACGAGGTACACACCTTTTTAGCCTGATGGCAGTTGACCTTGAACTGGCCCTCATGAATATCGGTGACTCTGTACAGCATCTTATCCAGAATAGGTTACCACGTTCAAAGACCAATCCTGTAGGTTATTCCTAGTAAGAGTTGTTTTTGTGTTTTGTGTTTGTGTGTTTTGTAGTGAAAACCCACAGAATTATCAACCGATTCAGCAGTTCCCCTCAGCTCTTCAAGGCTTTATAGCAGTTTTTAACTCATTGTTTTAGTTCACTGTCAGATGGAATTACACCTGTTGTCTAGCTGTAATTACATTTCTACCTGATATATTGATGTGCAAGCATTAATAATGACAGCTAATGTGTGTTCTTACTGTATATATCTATGATAAGCATAAATGAGGTATTAATAAGATTTTATACTCTGCATTCTTTTCCAGCTGTTCCTCTTCAATTTTTATCCCTTTGTCCAGAGGTTTCTGCAGCCCCATCAAAGAGGTAAAAATAAAAAGTCTTAAGAGGTGAAATGAAAGTCTTTTGATGTCTGTGGACGACACATGTTAAACAAACTGTTGTCTTTCTAGAGGTGACAAAGATTCTCTTGTGTGCTGCCCAGGCTTCCCATCAGCTCGTCCCACCAGAGGTACATTGAGATCTACAAATGTATTCTGTTAGTTAACACTAACTGGAACTACTGATACTGTAGGGATTCCAGTGTAACACTTTCTGTACATTCCCACTTGTGCAGATCATCGAACCAGTAATCATGACCATCGCCAACAACTTTGTAACAGACAGAAACTCTGGGGAGGTTATGACTGTGGGGTAAGTAGCAGCCTTGTCTAATTTCTGGTTTCAGTTATTCAAAGTTTGTATGGATTCAAATGAAAAATACAAATCCTTAAAGTATTACCGCACTGTGTGTTACAGTCAAGTTGACCCCTTTTTTTTGTACTCCAGTATCAATGCCATCAAGGAAGTGGCAGCCCGCTGTCCGCTCGCCATCACTGAAGACTTGCTGCAGGACCTGGCCCAGTACAAGACCCACAAAGATAAGAGTGAGTGACTGCCAGTCTGCTGTGCTTTCGTCATAATTTAAAGGAGGTGTGCATGACAACAACATGTCTTTGTCTGTATTTGCCCTCAGATGTGATGATGTCTGCCAGAGGACTTATCCAGCTGTTCAGGAGTCTTAATCCACAGATGCTGCACAAGAAGGACAGGGTGAGCGAACTGTGAAATCTGTGTGAATTTGACTGAAAATGAACCCTTTTTAAAAATAGAAATTATGTCTTTACATTCAACAACAGTGAGCATAGTTTGTGTAGTGAACTGTTTGAGAAAAAGACAATTGCTTAATACATGATGAGTCATTTATAAACGAGCATTGTGCTTTTTTAAAACGAGTTACCATTAGAAGGAATTACAATCAATGTATTTTTATTTTTTTGTGCTTGGTCCGGAATGGTTGAAAGTTTGATTTAGAGAGGTGTCCTAATAAATGTTGTTATGCTTACAGAAGCACAAATATGCAGAGGAGAGTAGTGGCAATACATCCAAAAATATAATACTGAGAAAGCACTGCATTACTATATATATTAAAATATATATTTGTTAACCCTGCTAAATGTTGTCCAGGGGAGACCCACAGAGTCGTCCGTAGAGGCCAAGATCAAAGACTATGGAGAGCTTGAGGCTAAAGACTACATCCCTGGGGCTGAAGTCCTGGAGGTGGAAGAGGAGAACAAAGAGGGAGAGGAGGACGAAGGTGAGCAGCTATTGGATTACAGTGGCTGAACTGACACGCAAAACAGAATCCAGCTTCATACGTCACATATGGCAGATGATCAACATTAGGCTAATGAGCATATTTTTGCATATTGTACAACAGACGGCTGGGAGAGTGCCAGTATTAGTGATGACGATGAAGACGGGGAGTGGGTGGACGTTCACCACTCGTCTGACGAAGACACGGGGGAAGTGGTGAGCGTGAAATTGGCATAGCTCATTAAAATCCAGATTGTTAATTTATGTGCCGTATTAACGGAAGAGTCATCTGTGTTTGTGTAAGGCGGAGAAGCTTCAGGGCATGCCAGTCGAGGAACGAAAGGCCAAAGCAGCAGCCGTCAGCGGCAGCAGGCTCCTCACTCAAGATGACTTCAAGAAGATCCGCCTGGTCCAGATGGCCAAGGAGGTCAACTCTGCGCCGGGCAAGGGCCAGAAGAGGAAGGCTGTGGACAGCGACGACGAGGGTGACAGAAGGTTGGAAAGCTGTTTGAACCTAAAGCTTAAAGCATAATAATCACTGTGATGTTTAATTTGTTGAAAAAGCAGATGATCCTACTGAGGGTTTTGTTGTTTCCTTTCAGAGGGGAGGTGCTGACCTTGAGGAACATTGAGAAACTGCATAAGAAACCAAAAGCAGACAAGGAAACGCGCCTGGCAACAGCACTGGTAAAGCCTTAAGCTAACTGCAGGGTGATGTGAACTATCCTTAGAGTTACTTGTCCAGTGTAATCATGGTTACTTAACACTGTTGACTCTGGAAAGTGACTTATGGGCAGTTTGTGTAATGATGTGTAGGGCTCTAACAGTTATTTCCATTATATTAGCCTGATGATTATTTTTCTCGAATCATTTTGTCTATAAAATATGCAAATATTGCGCATTTGAGAAGCTGGAAGCAGATTAATTTTTTGCATGTTTGATAATAAAAATAGTCTATTAATCAACCAATCGACTAATCATTTCGGCTCTAATGATGGGTTCGCGTTTCCAGGCGGGACGGAGCGACCGGAAGGACTTCGTCAGGAAGCGGACCAAGCTGAACCCACACGCCGGCACCAGCAACAAGGAGAAGAGGAAGACGAAGAACTTCATGATGATGAGGCACAGTCAGACTGTCAGAACCAAGGGCAAACGCTCCTTCAGAGAGAAACAGGTCTGTCACACCTGTCCGATAAATTATAATTGTATACGTTTCAGAACGAGCTACTGCATTCAACTGTGGATACATTGATTTTGTTGAATATAAAGACAAAACGGCCTGAAAATGTTTTGTTTTTCTTATCCAGCTTGCGCTACGGGATGCACTCCTGAAAAAGAAGAAGCAGTACAAGTAGGACACGTGGACATAATTTGCCTCGCGTTGGACATCCGATGGTCATCACAAACCTCATCGTTGATGTCTCATAATATTGTACATCCTTCAAGTAGCCTGTAAAACTTGATCAGGGTGAACTGCATCCATTTCCACTGTTCTGAAATAAACAATGTTTGATAATTGTGTGAAGGTATCTGTGTAGGCCTCATTGGTATGGTCTGTTTATGCTGCAGCTCTTGCTCCCTCCCATAGAAGCTGACTGATTCCTTCCAGCTTAAATCACAAGAAAATAATGTATTTTGAAGTATAATGATCTGGGTATTATCTTGGACATCCTTTAGTTTCCCTTTCTCATTTCTTTGCAAACACACTCCTCGTAGGTGTACTCGCAGAAAAAAGGAAAATCTAAACGGGGTCAGCCAGTCACTGACGCATTTGACTTTAAACTCCAAAAATCCAGTTTTGTGTCAAATCTGTTTAGTGTCTACAGGCCTAGACCTCACTCACCAATGGTATTTTGTGGCTCTATTGTTTTTCACCCACATTTTGAGTATAAAATCTGTCCACATTAATGTGCTGTTTTCAGTTTTTCTGCTTGGTGTTTGCAAGGCACAGCAGAAATATGCAGACACTGCAGCTGTACGGTAAATCAAACTCAAGCCGGGTGAGGAGGTTTTTTGTTAATGAATAATTTTAGAAAAGGTTTAATTGGCCAATATAGTTGTATAGCAATTGTAATTACAGTCTAACATTCCTTACTTTGCACATTACTCTAGTTTAGTGACTTATTTCGATTGTCTGCGTCATTGACTGGAACTTCAGTCAGGCAGAAGACAAAATAAGCTGTTAACTCAATCTGAAGTACAGTTCTATTTGAAACTTGTGTGTATAACTGTTTTTTTTTTTTTTTTTTTTTTACAGAATCTGTAAGTGCACAGACTCTTGAGATGTTTCTGAACAAAAACTGAAGCTGCATTTAAATCATGGTGTGTGACACGTTAGAGGTCTCAAAGAGAGATGACGGGTCACTTTTGGGGAGGCAATAACATAAACGGGTTACCCTTCCTGATATCACTGCACGCGGCGGGTGCGTTTGATATGTCAAGCTATCAGAAAGTAGACAAGACAGTGGGGCTAGTGGGCACTATATTTTGTTCATTCGGCTGTTGGTCGGGCAACGCTTTAAAACTACAATACCCAAGAAGCACCTGGGATCACAACAAACGTGCTAATACCAAACATTCCGCTCAGCGAAGCCGGCATCGCAATTCTTGCTGCGACATGAGGTATCTAAATCAAATATTTTTTTTCATTTAACGCAACGATTACCAAACGTTTAATAGTGACATGTACCCTTCAACGCTTGTCGTCTTCATTGAATTCCCGGTGGAATCCTTTCAATTCCCTGCCAGCTAGCATTAGCTCTCGCACGGAAGCTAGCGCGCCTGCTAGTTTATTTGTTAGCAAACAAGCTAATGCATGTCGCTACGCTAGCTAGCTTTATCACGCTCTTTGGAGCCGCACCGTTAACGTTCGTGTGGCGTCGAGAGGGCGAGAACCCTGCGATGGCTGTATGTGGTTTAAGATTAACAACACGCTGTTTTGCAATATAACTACCATAACCCCATTGATAACCCACAGCTCGTCTTCACAAACTGTTGGCGTGTGGTTGTGAGATGTTCCAGATTTTATTTCGGCTTTTGTCAACGGTTATACCCCTTTATGTTATACTAACCCAGCTGCGATAAAGTAGGAGTGTGTTTTGGTGTCGTACTCAGAAAGTATGGACGCGTCAAATGCAAGTTTAGATGACACCCGAAGGTGCCAGTGGCCAAAAGTTTTGAGAATGACGCGAATGTTAATTTTCACAAAGTCTGCAGGCAATCTGCATATACCCCAGAATGTCACGAAGAGTGATCAGATGAATTGTCCTTCTTTGCCTTGGAAATTAACTTAATCCCAAACAAAAAAAAACATTTCCACTGCATTTCAGCCCTGACACAAAAGGACCAGCTGACATTATGTCACTGATATTCTCCCTTGGTGAGAGTGTTGAGGAGGACAAGGCTGGAGGTCACTCTGTCATGCTGACTGAGTTAGAATAACAGACTGGAAGCTTTAAAAGGAGGGTGGTGCCTGAAATCATTGTTCTTCCTCTGTTAACCATGGTTACCTGCAAGAAAACACGTGCAGTCATCATTGCTTTGCACAAAAAAGTTCTTCACAGGCAAGGATACTGCTGCGAGTAAGATTGCACCTAAATCAGCCATTTATTGGATCATCAAGAGGTTCGGTTGTTGTGAAGAAGGCTTCAGGGCGCCCAAGAACGTGCAAAAAGCGCCAGGACCGTGTCCTAAAAAATCTGTATGAATTTAAAAAGAGGCTGCTGTTGACACATAGTTTTTTGTTTTTCAGTTTGTACTCTGGAGTTGAGCAATATATCGCTGCCGTTAAATGATTAATCATCTCACTCCTCATAAAACGCGGTGATGTTAGCATCTTAAGGCGATGAAAGTGTTCCAGCTGATCCTCAGTCTGTCTTTGAATTTAGTGAAAAAGTGAAAAGTCCCTACGTAGATGTGTTGAGAAACCAGACAGTTTCGCGGATGAAGCCCATCCACAGACCTACGAAGTAGAACAGACGTGGAGAGGGCTTTTGATCGCCGGTGCATATGATGGGACTTGATGTTTCTGCTCTTATAGCTGAGAGGACTAGTGATGAGGAGGCAATACACGGAGTCTATTCAGTGTCAGACACATAGCTTAAAAGACACAGTGCATCATCTGTAAGGTGTGAGGGTGGAGCTTTGGCCTCTGTCAGCTCTCAATTTCTCTGTGACATCAACTGGAGATTTTTCATCCGATTCAGCAATAGGTAGGAATTCTTTATGAGTTTTATTGGGCAGGTTTTTCCTTGTGAGTGCCATGTTAGCTTGGAGGTATGTTTTTTTTTAGTTTTTTTTCACATTTGATATCTGGTTGGTTAGTCTGTTGAATGAGTAAAGGGCAAGTGGCAATGAAAAGCAGAGGAATACTGACCAAACTTGATCAGCTGGTAGGCAATGCCCCACACTATTAAGTTCCCTTTTGTTTCCTCCATTGAAGCCTGTAGAATATTATTTGCACTGAGTTGAGGTTTCAGTTTCAGACGTCACGTTATTCTTACACGATGCAGTCAGTGAAAATTTGACCTGCAAAATCTTGCTGTTGTTTACAGCGTCTCCATATAATTGTACTGGGTGAAACAGGGCTGCAACTAATGATTCTTTTTTTATTATTAACAAATTTCTTGGTTTTCAGTTAACGGTGATGTAAATCTGAGAAAGAAGCAAATCTCCACATTTGAGATATTGGAACCAGAGAATTATTTTAATTTTGATTAATTTTCTGTCAATTAAATGGATAAAAATAGATTGCTTCACAGTTGTCATGACTACAGATACATTTTACCAAAGTTTCGTAAATACTTCTAAACATTATTTCTAAAAAACGATTATTAAGAGAACTAGTGATTATCATATTTTTTCTATATAGAGATAATGCTGTGATAAAGGAGTATTGTTGTTATAGTTATTGTAATACCCCAACCTTGCACTGTCATTACAAGGTTCAAACTTTACATGTCATACTCTCTCATCTCTCTCATAGGTATTGTTTCCTGTAGCCAGCTATGGCACCAGGAGATGTGGTGCCAGACCATGCCAAGCAGCAGAAGACCAAGGAGAAGCGGCCTGGAACCAGGGCCTCGAAAGCAGACTGTGAGCCTGATGGGTCCTTTGTCTTTGAGGCAAACGAGGCTTGGAAGGACTTCCACAACTCCCTCAGGCATTTCTACGAAGTAGGAGAGCTGTGTGACGTCACGCTGAAGGTAGGACACTCTGTCCAGACGCAGGTAAAGAGAGAGAATTGTTCGTCTTGTATGGTCATGTGTATAAAGGTTGTGATTTCATAAAGAACATGTTATGGATGTGAGCCGCCTAAGTAATCAAAGTTTCAAGTTGAGTGTGGTTTATTTTCACTCCCTAAATAGCTAGTGAAATCATAGTACTCTGCCTGAACAGTCATACTATGAAAATGGAAAGGCATTGAGCTTATTAATACTGCATACAGATGTGTCTTGTTGCCTGCTTATAAACATGTGTTTTGTGTTTGTCTTTTTATGTAGGTTGGCAGTAGGTTGATACCATGCCACAAGCTAGTGCTGGCTTGCGTGATCCCTTACTTCAGGTATGTTCCATCTTTATGGTTTATTTTTAGAACCAGGCATATAATAGCAATTTTTAGTACAGGACAAACCGATGAGTTTTTTCTTAATAATGGAACCTGTTGCTATACAGCTATGTTTTCTTAAAGCCTAAATATTACATGCCAAATAAATTTTTTTTTTGCTCTCCCTAAGCATACAGAAATAAACTGTTTTGTAAACTGTCTTGAGCCTGATTATAAAGTTCCAATGTCATGAAAAAAGCATACACAGAATTTTGTCATTTCTGTTTGAATTTTATAAAGATGCTTAGGTTGAAACATAGCATTTGGTCTCTTATATATTATAAGAAACACAAATACATAATGATCGTGACAGCCTGATAGATTGTCATGTATTAACACACTTTGAGTTTGGATGAAAGTATATGTACTCTTATGTGCCTCTTTAGAGTAGTCAGGACACAATTTATATATTCTATGTTTTGCAGAACAGAGAGCTTTGTGGGAGTTGTTTCACCTTGTTCTTGTCTAAGCTGCTCTTTCTTCCCTCAGGGCCATGTTCCTGTCAGAGATGTCCGAGGCTAAGCAGGAAATGATAGAAATCAAGGACTTTGATGGTGATGCCATCCAGGACCTGGTGCATTTTGCCTACTCCTCCAAACTCACATTAACTGTTGACAATGTCCAGCCACTGCTTTATGCTGCCTGCATTCTTCAGGTAAAGAAACACAAATGCAATCAAACAACAGTCCGTGTGGGCATTTAATCCTCCATTTTACATGACCTAAGTGGGTTCTGCATTTTCAATGAAAGGTTAAGTGTACTGATGATAAAACACTTATTCAAAATGTTATGACAATTTATACACAGAGCCGAATTCAATTATGTAATACATTGATGTAATCTGTAAATTGCTTTATTACAACCTGAATCCGTTAGGTGGAGTTGGTGGCGAGAGCCTGCTGTGAATACATGAAGGCCCACTTCCACCCCACCAACTGCCTGGCAGTTCGTACCTTTGCTGAGAGCCACAATCGCGTGGACCTGATGGACATGGCCGACCGCTATGCCTGCGAACACTTCAACGAGGTAGTGGAGTGTGAGGACTTCACGTGCGTGTCTCCACAGCACTTACGCACATTATTGTCCTCCAGTGAGCTCAATATCCACTCAGAGACACAGGTGTACAATGCAGCAGTGAAATGGCTGAAAGCAAACCCACAGCACCACGAGGCCTGGCTGGACCAGATCATGTCTCAGGTTAGAGAGTGCACACCTTCACTCAGAAGGGATTCTTTGATTGAGCTTATGCAAATGAATGTTGCATCTTCCTGAATTTATTTCTCCACAAGTTGTGTGTTTGTGTTTGGAAGTACCTCTGTATGTGTTGTAGTAAAGTTATTACCCTTTTTACTGATTACTTATAGGTTAAGCTACATAACTGTGTGAAATTACACGTGTGTTCACAGCTTTATGTAATCACTTTATGTAATCACTTTTACAACCACAATACAAAGTGTATGCTGGTGTTTCCTTCAGGTGCGCCTCCCCCTGCTCCCTGTAGAGTTCCTGACTGGAACAGTAGCTAAAGATGAGATGATCAAAGGTAACCTGAGTTGTCGTGACCTGATGGACGAAGCCAGGAACTACCACCTGCACCTCAGCAACAAGGTGGTGTTGGACTTTGAGTACTCAGTCCGTACGATACCCCGGAAACACACTGCAGGTAGTACTTATATGGTGGTGTTTGGCTTTGAACGTGTAACCAGTGATTTCATGGCATTTGTAGCACTTTTTCTTTTCTTCCTAAAAAACAAATGCACAACTACATTTATGAAACCAAATGCCTTTCTGGGTGTTTGTGTGTTATAACAGGTTCAGTCTCATCCTCATAACCTATGGGAATTTCTAAAAATGTAATAACTTCTTTGACATATAGTCCAGCATTTGTTTCTTTTCTGCCACCTCTTCAGGGGTTTTGTTCTGTGTGGGCGGCCGGGGGGGTTCCGGTGACCCATTTCGCAGCATCGAGTGCTACTCCATCACTAAGAACAGCTGGTTCTTCGGCCCTGAAATGAACAGCAGACGGCGCCATGTGGGTGTAATATCTGTAGGAGGTAAGAAGGGTTATTTATAGTTACGGTACAGAAAGTCTAAGATGGGGCATAGAAAGTTAGGTTTAGAAATTGAATAGCACAGGGATACTTTATGACATATATTAAACACTCAGTTGTCAGTTTATTAGGTACACACAGCTAAATGCAGTCTTAAACAGTCCTGCAATAAAATGTTCAGCTTTTGTTTAAACCATTTTAGAGAGGTGTTAAATCAACTTTATGGTCATTTTGTAGTGCTGTTGAACAGTATTGCAGTATATACACAATGTTTCTCTGTATAATGCAATAATGTTTCTTTTATTTACATAAACTGGCAGCTGGAGCATATATTATGCAGACATTTTCTACAAATACAATACCCTAATATGTGAGTTTTGATGAGATGATTTAGAAAATGAAATATTTGGATTACAGATTCCTGCAACATACCAACTGAAAACGTACTGTTTAGCTTCGTAAAGTGTTGTTTGCCACTAGTCAAAAAAGCTCTAATTAGTTTGTTCTGACAGTATCAATAACCCCTGATTATTTGTAATCACTGGTCAGGTCACATGACCATAAAGACTCAACTTGATATCTGTTTGATTATTGTTTCCGTAGGCAAAGTTTATGCTGTTGGGGGCCATGATGGTAATGAACACTTGGGCAATATGGAGATGTTTGACCCCCTCACCAACAAGTGGATGATGAAAGCCTCCATGAACACCAAGAGGTACGCAGACGCTACAATACACTGAATGTAATTGGGCATTTCATCTTTGGCTTGCATTTTGGGAGAGTGTGCTATCACACTAAGGTGGCTGAATTAAGAAATACTTGGTTTCCTCTCATGTTGGCCTTCCTGTGTCTGTGCTTTTTCGTAAAAATGGTGATTTTTCAAAAAACAAGACAGGATGGATATGAAAACATGCTTTTTAAAAATGCATTAATGGTCTGGTGCTTGGTATCGGTAATATTAAGCAGCCAACCTTTCACAACCTCCAGCCTCTTATGTGACTTCTCATTTTGAGCGGCATTGTCACAACAGGCTTCCGTTGTGGAATAGGGAGTAATTCATACACTTTTTAAATTGAAATGTTGTTGCAGTTTCCCCCCTTAAAACGGGCACTATTTGACTGCTAGCTCCACTGTTACCGCTGGAAAGGTTAACGCATAATGCAGTGGTGAAGCTTTCCCAAAATGTTGCCAGAACTAGTAGGATTATCTGGGTGGCCAAATCCACTAAACTGGACCAAGTAATCTGAAATATGGAATGTAATGATTATACTGAAATTTTCTCAGGAGGGGTATAGCCCTGGCAGCTCTTGGTGGCCCTATCTATGCTATTGGAGGTCTGGATGACAACTCCTGTTTCAACGATGTGGAGCGCTATGATATCGAAAGTGACTGCTGGAGCGCCGTGGCTCCGATGAACACACCCAGAGGAGGAGTGGGATCTGTGGCATTGGGGGTAAGACTGTAGAGGGGAAACCAGTCGATTGTGACCGATTTATTTTCATAGTCTACTCTGGATTTGAGTGCTCTGCACCTTGTCCTTGCCAGAGTTTCGTGTACGCAGTGGGAGGCAACGATGGCGTGGCGTCACTGTCCAGTGTGGAGCGGTTTAACCCACACCTCAACAAGTGGATGGAGGTCAGCGAGATGGGCCAGCGAAGGGCTGGAAATGGAGTCAGCAAACTCAATGGCTGCCTCTATGTAGTGGGTGAGAGGACTAAATGAACTAAAATAGATTCCAAACACCTGTAATATTCATCTCTTCAGGTCTGATCACTTGGATAGCATTTTGTCCACATTTGCGTGTACTGCACTAACTTTAACTTGGTCATTATTTTACTGGTGTTTCGTCCTTTTACGTGGGTTCTTTCCAATACACCCAGGTCGCTTGCCTCCTACATACACACCATACAGTATTATGCACAAATGCGTGAATCAGAAGACAAAAGTTCATGGTTTGCAAAGCTATGTGAGGTTACTGATTTATAGAGTGTGAGAGTTTTATTGTACCACTTGAATTTCAGGAGTCACTCAAGGTTCATTAAAATGTTTTTTGTGGCATTTTGCCTAGTCAACAGCTGTGTATATGCTTAGTATGGATACATGAAATCCTCTTACATGGACATTGACTCTTATATTGTATCTGCTCCGTTAGTAACAGCATAATCCCACTCAAAGCAGTGTTGGCAGTTGTTATTGTGAGGTAATATCATACGTGCCAGTTTCCTGTTTACCCCTTGAGCTTCTTCTTTCCACAAAACCATCCTAAGAGATACATTTCTTGTGATTTTTAATAATTGTCTCTCTTTTCTTTCAATAAGGTGGTTTTGATGACAATTCACCCTTGAGCTCCGTGGAGTGCTTTGACCCGCGAATGCACCGCTGGGTGTACGTGTCCGAGCTGACCACCCCCCGCGGGGGAGTCGGGGTCGCCACTGTAATGGGAAGAGTGTTCGCAGTCGGGGGTCACAATGGGAATATCTACCTGAACACGGTGGAGGCTTTTGAGCCTCGAATGAACAGGTGAGGAGGAGATGAATGAGGTTTAAGGTATCAAGGTGGGATTTGGGATGATTTCATGCCCCTTTCTCATAGTAGGAACCTTCTGTGGTGAAAATCCATCAGGATAAACTGTAGGTGGTTCAATGCATCAGGTCCATGTGACCCCAACCCCCATTGCTCCATCGCAATTTGTGAATATCTCAAAACGATGCAATCCATAAGGTGTGACACTGTAACGCAGCTGGTTGTCTGTTGCTAATAGCTATTCAGTTCATATCAAAATACTTAAATTTGTCCCTCAAGGGGAATGTTGACTGGCAAGTAAGTTTGGAAACAAAAATACAACAACTCATTCAGATACATAAGAGCAATGTAAAAATACCAAATATGATCCGTAGCTGGCCAACAATATAGAACACAACGAAGGCACATTATGTCAAAAAGTACATTTATGAAATGTGTGTATAATTGCTTCAGGAATAAAACCAAACTAGCATGTATGTAAAAACAAATTTTGGTTCCAAAGCTGCATTTCTGATGGATTTAGTTTAAAGTAGTCATAGAGAACATGTGTGGGGTCATTGATAATTGTATCTCTTTTTGAGCACTTGTTCTGTATTAAGCTGTACAGGGGATTTCTATTTTTTATGAATAATTTAAGAGCTGATGTTACATGAAAACACGAGCAACCTCAGTAAATGTTCACCTGTTGGCAACACAGCGCACATTTAGACACAAAAAATACAAACAAATAACAGAAATGTATAGAGATGTACTGTGCAGTCTTTCTCAAATAAAATCTGAATTCTGTTACCTGAGCATTAGAACTGTATGAAACGTAATGGTACCCTGTACAATGTTTGAAGCTTGTGCGAGTGGTATTTCCTGATACTGATACTTTTTTATTGTTTATTTTGTTGTGATTTATATCTCGTTTGCCGATCAGATGGGAGTTGGTGGGCTCAGTGTCTCACTGCCGCGCCGGAGCTGGAGTGGCTGTCTGCTCGTCTCACGTCAGCCAGATCAGGGACGTCGGCCAGGGCTCCAGCAACGTGGCCAACTGCATGTGACCGCCTGCCCAGCCCACTTATTACCAGGTTGACTGACTGCCAGGTCATCATCAGATCTGAACACTGCACAAGCACACGACACGAAGCACACGCACACGCACACACCGTGACCCAGCAACTTCATCCCTGTTGCTGATGTTCAGTTTGCACACAGTTATTGAGGAATATTAGAGAGATTTTACTGTCTTGGAAGTGCAGGTCTGAAGAATATGAAGTCTCCTCTGACAAAATGGCACTACCATGACTTTCTTCTTGACTTCTGCTGGTGTTACTTGCAATCAGTGATGTAGTATTTTGTATTGTATTTCCTTGTTTGACTGCCTTGACAGAGTTTTGACTTTCTAAAAAAAGGGAAAATAGTAGCTGAGCCTTGTATCTTGAGAATGAGAGGTGTGTTCAGATATACTAAACTCTAGACTGTATAGTGGGCCAGTATGAAAGCATGTCATAGCTCTTTTCTTTAAGACCGTCTCTGGTTGACTCTTTGGCTCTGCAGTTGTTTTCGTGATCCTACTGGATTCAACACACTTGTTTGCAGTTAAACATTTTCATCAGTCAATCTCAAATACGACGTTACATTTCCAAGATTCCTTTGATCTGATTAGACTTTTTAAATGAGCTTTTCCTAACATTGCCTGGAACATTGGAACATATCCCAGCAGGTTCTAGCTTTTAGCGATTTGCCTGTAATTGTGTCTGAACAATCATGTAAGGCTGACTGGGACAAATCAGCCACGAGGGAGGAGGTGATGGGTCCCGAGGAATTTTATTGCTGCAAGTGCCAAAAGACGAAAACAAAAAGTGCACCAGCCGTTGTAGGAAGGTGTAGATGCAAATGTGATTCAGGCGCCTGCTGAATCCTGAATCCCAAGTCGCCACCTTAACCTCAACCTCAGAATCGAGGAAGGTTTGGTGACTTCGTACCTGAGAGTCGAGGAGTGATCAGAGCAATACGGTGCGCCTCTCCTGTTCTTTTCCAGTTTTACAATATTGTACAGATCTGTTCAACCTGACAGGGACAGATGTTCAAATTCAAGATTTGCGTTTGACGATAGCTGGACTGTCAGAAATCCTAATCAGAGTGCGCTCAGACGTTTGTGAGATTCAGCCGAGGTACGTCTCTGCAGATGGTTGCGTTATATTTTAATATATGGACATTTTGTATAATAAGATAGGTGTATCTTTGGTATTATTCTTTACTGCACTATCTAATCCATTGCTGTGCACTATTTTCCTTGAATAGATGTGAAGTCTGAGTATATTTTTGTCCTAAATGGAGAATTTCATGTTAATCAAGTTGGACGTTTTTATTTAACTCTCACGCCTATTTCTACCACACATAAGAGAGATGTAATGATTTCCGGCAACAGTTTTTGTTTTTCAGAATAGACTGAAAGAGTTTAAAAGAGAAAGGCTATATACAGTATATACTAGAAATAATACATATTATTGCACAGTTTGTGTCCTGCCGCTATTAATACTAGTGCATATTATCAACAGTATATTATCAATATTGTTGCCAACTTTGTTAGCTTATGAGTCTTTTTAAACTTTACTGTACTTTGTGTTCTTCCTCCTCTTGACTGCTTCCATCTTTTGCTTTATTTTTTTGTTTTGTTTTACATGGTATTGGCATAAATTGGTACAATAAAATTACGTGTAAAGTTCATCGGTGGGATTCATCTTTTTTTATTTTTCCTGTAACACTCTGAAATGTTGTGTTCCAGTCAGGACTGCAGAAATCACGTTTGTGGTAAATCTACCCCTTTTTTTAATAAAATTAACGGTCACTTAAGTGATCAGGCTGATCTAAACCAAAGAGTTTGTGGGAGTTTCATGGTTAATTTTCCTACGTAACTGACACTCTTGGGTGATTCAGATTCTGAAAGGTAGGCATTTCATACGCTCGAGTCAGAATGATAATCTTGGATTTTTCCTGATTCTGCTAAATGAGAATTTGATTTCAAATTAGCATTTTATTTGTTTTGCAACATCCTATTAAACCGGGTTAAAACGTAACAGTTATAGCAATATATAACAGCAATATAAAGTTTTATTGACAGTTGACATGTGGTTGTTATAAACTGTGTTCTTCTGGACTTTGTGTTTTCACTGTGTCAAATGTGATGTGCACAAGGCATCTTAAAGATGCCTGAAGCTCCTAATGCACACATTGTTAACAGGGTTCGTACGAAGTCTTGAAAGTTTAGAAAACGCTTAATTTGAACCATTTTCAAGGTTAGGAATGTGCTTGAATTTGAATATAGTCCTTGAAAAATGCTTGATTTTCAACATGAACTGGTGTTTCATATAAACCAAAAATCTTCTGATATGTCATGTTTGTTGTCGCCTGGCATTTGTAGGAACAATTTAGATGGGACGATAAAGGCTTTGAGAATCTGGACATTTTTGGTTTAGGTACCTTGAATGTACTTGAAAGGTGCTTGGATTTTACACTGTAAACCCCTGTACGAACCCTGTATTAACGTACCCTGATATTTAGTTGTGTGTGTGTGTGTGTGTGTATTATCATTATGTACTGTGTGATATGAGTTTGTGGGGCCTACACCGCACAGCTCACAGAATCTCTACAATTTTCAAAAATGATGAGTACACAGAAATGTCATTAAATTAAACAGCCTTTCAATCTCTGTTAGTAAAGTAATTCAGTAAAAAGTCAACTCAAAGGGCTTTACATGAAAATGCATTCAACAAGAAGTAACAAATAATTCTGTTTTTATTTTGTTTTGTATAACATTTAGAAAATGTCACACGTGTGTCAAATGAAATTCTGATGTTTTATCCTTAATTTTGCGCACTGTAGAATCAAAAGAGCCACCTTTGGTTTTAATTATTTATGTTTTGTTTGGTGTCAATCTACTGTAGGTTGCAATGTAGAAAATGAGTCAAGAGATCAAGTGTTGGTCATCTGTCTTTTATTGCTTTCAGTCTTTGGACCCTGGACGAATGCTGAAAAGAGGTGAATTAAAGAGAAGATGCTCAGAGATCTGGTAACTGAGAGCTGAAGCACATCACACACACACACACACTGCCAGCCTGAGGAGAGTTTGGACAAAAACTTAAAAGATATTAGGATGTGTTAGAAACGCACCGAAAACTAAAAATGGACAAAAGTCAAAGAATGCTTCTGCAGGTGCTCTGCTGTGCTGCTCTTCTTGTCTGCGGTAAGCCTCCTTTACATTTTGTTGTAGTGATTGTGACACTTTTGATCCCTGTGAGTTAAATACATTTTTTAGTTTTGGCATAAAAGTAATAAAAAGATTGATTTAAAAAAAACAAAAACAGATTTCTGTCAATTCCCACTGTGGAAATCGAAACAAAAAAGGCTCTTAAAATGTTTTATGTCTTTATTCAGCAGTAATCAGAACAGTGTCTTCACTTGTGGATATCACAGAAGAGGTTTTTGCTTGTTTTTTTTTTTTGGGGGATTATCAGAACAAAGGGGAAAAAATCTATCTCACAAGAGACTCCTAACCTTTTTGTGCTTTATTGTTCACCTCATTTTCAACCAATCTTTACTACTTTCTGTCATGATCTGCCTCTAGACACGGAGTTACTCTGCCAGTTGTCTTTAGGAAGAAATGATGTAACTGGCAGAGGATTGAAGTATATTTTGCATCCGCAGACAATCGAGCTGTAGAGTGTGATGTCCTTCTGGCACTGACAGCAGGGTTTTTAGTTTACGCTGTATGGAAGTGAGTTGTTTCAGGCAGAGAGACGATGGCGAGGTGGAAAACGCTAGCTTCGTCTTTGCATCAGAGGTGCTTTTCTTGTGGTCTTTCAACCTATTACGGATATGTGCAAAACATGTGATTCTCCAGTGTCTGTAAAAGTTGTTAAAGTCAAACATTACCCAAAGATTTGTGTGAAGGCTGCTGAGCGTTGACGGACACGGCTGGACTGTGGATCTGTCATGGGACTTTTATGATTGATGGGCATTCAAATGATTCACTGGTCAACTAGCAATCATGAAAAGTAATCAGAGTACTTTGATTAGTACTTTTCTTCCCGAATGAGAGATGTTACTCCATTATATCTTATCGCAATGCTGCATCAATTCTACATACGTCTGGATTAGTTTAAAGCAGTGTAAAATTGTGACTAACAGACCTCTGTGTTTAATTGACCGTTAAAACTCACATCTTAGTGTTTCATTGAGAATCACGATGCAGTGAGCCTCAAATTTTAAGGATTAAAGCCTCTGTGACTACAATCATCCACACAATGCACAGGCTTTCATTTGTAATGTATTTCTTCTATTCTGTATGTCATGTTTTGGTCATACGCATTGGCAGTAACCGTATGTTTTATTGTTGTGTTTGCAGCTCAGTGCCAGTGTCCGCAGGGCTGGAGGGAGAACGAGGGCAAATGTTACTTCTTTTCAACTGATACAAAGTCGTGGATGGAGGCCAACGCGTTTTGTTTGGGGCAGAACAGCAACCTGATGAGCATTCAGGACATTCACGAGAGGGTGAGGCGACACGCACAAGCTGCCAGAAGCAAGCTTTGATACATGCTCTCTCATCATTTCACACGCTGTATTTATTTGTTGTTTGTAGTTGTGGGTGACGACACAAATCGGCACAGAGATCTACTGGATCGGCCTGAATGACCAAGTCTCAGAAGGCTTCTGGGAGTGGAGTGATGGGAGTCCTTTCATACCATACCTATCGTATGTAATACTGTTACCACTCCAATCAATTACTTAAAGTTGTACACGAATAAACGTGTGGTACGGTCACGCACGCTCGAGGATGTGTGTCTCTCTCCTGTTTCAGATACTGGATGCCGGGTCAGCCTGATAACTGGGGTGATGATCCTGGGGAGGACTGTGCTCAGGTGGTAGGATACAGCTCTGGAGAGTGGAACGATGAGAACTGTGATGTTAAGAGGAAATATATCTGCAAGCACGTCAACGGTACGTCCACCAACACGTGTCCATATTGTTTTAGATTTTACTCTTTTGCTGTGAAGCTGTGGAGCTGAAACTCTTAGGTTATTAAGTTTATTCTTCTTCTTTTTACCCTATCTGCTTAAGCTCTAAAGCAATCACATTTGTTTATTATCTTTCCAGCTACTCAGGCAACCGAGATTACATTTAAACTCAAAGTGGAATAAAACTGGTTTTCAGTTCTGCAGGAATTATTTATCAGGTAAATGGGACTTAGTGAGAATAGTCCAGGTAAATCGGTGAGATTAGTCTGAAATTTTAGACAGAGAAGCAAGAGAAAGGGGAAGTAGAAAAAAGATGAAGAGAGGAAGAGGACAGAATCAGGGTGAAGGATGAATTTTTAAAAATTATTTTAAAT
>JAVQJF010045297.1:0-27265 GCA_036023855.1 Gadopsis marmoratus | reverse complement strand
TTGGTGGTGGGTCAGTGATGGTCTGGGGAGGCATATCCATGGAGGGACGCACAGACCTCTACAGGCTAGACAACGGCACCCTGACTGCCATTAGGTATCGGGATGAAATCCTTGGACCCATTTTCAGACCCTACGCTGGTGCAGTGGGTCCTGGTGCACGACAATGCCCGGCTTCATGTGGTGAGATGCAGGCAGTTCCTGGAGGATGAGGGAATTGATTCCATTGACCGGCCCCCACGCTCACCTGATGTCTTAGCTGCAGTTAAACGCAGACCATAACCTACCCAGCCCCTTGTACGCATTGACGGCAATAAGCTAGCAAGTGCACCCACTTTAGGACTAACCCATAAAATCCTCCTGACACAAATTCCTACGTTGAACACCCAGGCTATCAACATACAGTCCACGATGCATAATGAGGCATTCATAACAGTTTGCCAAACAATCATAGATTATTCCAACCTTCTGCCCTGAAGGAATATTAGGGCTAGTTAAAAGTAATGAAAATATTAGAGACAAGGTCAAAGGTTAATGCATGAACATGATTAACTTAGAATGTAACAGAGCAGACTATGGCTAAGAGTCACTGAATGTTTTAGAAAGGTTTTGAACTAAACAGCTGGCATAAAGCTATTTTTTTTTGTGGATAGCTAATGGTGTTGAGCTGTATGCATCTTTTCGTATGGTGGGTATACTTGGGTATACCGTACTTGAGTGATGATAGCCTACCATTTTGAGCGCTCAGTGTTGTAAAACATGGCCTCAATATACATTTACTTTCTCTCTATGGCCACTCTGGGGCTCCATAGTTTAACACTGCGTTTGTCAAAAACATGTTTGCATCACTGTAGGAAATGTTAAGCCATCACCACCATCCCCTACTTTTGCGCCCTACTCAGCTCTCCTAAAGACCATTGGTATGCCTTCTTCTATAACTACCCTTATTTCCTACAATGGACCCACTGCAGCTCTCTCTCTCTCTCTCTCTCTCTTTCTAATTTAAATCCCTCTGCGACCTCTGTTAACTGTAATCCTGTCTTGGTCTTTTAAATATCCGATTCCTAAATAATAAATCTTTTATGACTTTTATCACTTCCAATAATTTAACTTCCTGGTTATCTCAAGGAGATCCTCTATTGTCACTGATTTTATGGATACTTTGGAATCTTTTAACCTCACTCAGGCACACCTGTTTGATCCATAAGACCAATCTTTTGCAATATTCATGTCTTCCAAGATTTCAGCAGTTATTTAAGAGACTACAATGTTAACATAACTAATTTAACCAAACGCATGGAGCTACTAAAATAAACCCCAAGTTGTAATGAACCTTTTTTTTCCCTTAAATCCTTGTGGTTATATTGCTTCTAGCACAGCAAAGATGATGCTTTAGTGCAATGGTTAAACGATTTGGAGTAGCATTGATAGATTAAGATGGACAATGCTTAAAATAATGAATTAAAATAATAATAATCTATAGTTCCATAGTTACATGACAACTGAGGAAACTTCTTCTGCTGATGAAAACTGTGTGATGTGGTTGAAAACTCCCGAAAATATTTAGTAAGTATGAAACAGATAAATGCTAATGACAGGCAAGAGGAAGAGTCTTATTTTCACTTATATACAACAAAACTGTAATGACCATGTAGACAAATAAAAACATCATAATCATAATGATGAAACTCACCATCTTCTTGTAACCCCTCGATGATTGGGTTCATTTTATTTGTCAAGAAGCATGAAAGCAAAATATCTCCGCTGAGCTTAGGGACCTGAAGAATTGTGCAGTTTAGCATTGGACTTTGAATGAATTGCACCTGTTCTAAATTTATGCACACTCTAGGCTCTAATACTCTCCAGGCTCTAATGCTCTCCAGGCTCTAATGCTCAGCATAGCAGAGGAGTGACAAACTTAGGCACCAGTGTTAATTATTGTCATGGTGACGGCCTATAACTTATATGTTATTTATCACTTTCTTTCTTTCATCATCTCAAGATAGGCTTTTAATAACACAAATAAATGTCAGCTGTTAATGCATTCAATCTCTCAGGAAAAAAAAACAAGAATCAAGTTATGTGATTTCTTATGGGATCTCAAGGTCTGTAGGAGGTTATTTCCACAGGAATCATTTAGAATGTAACTATTTTGAGTCAAATGGACTGTTTTTGTTGATGATTTTAAAGGGTGACTAAAAAAGCAATGAAACTAGCAAATGCGGTATCTTCAAATGGAAATGTGTGGCAGGCACCTGCTTGAGTCAGTAAATGGAAAAAGACAGCTGGTGTTTCCATTTCTTGATTGTATAAGTTATAAACTCCTCGGGATTGGGCCAATGTTGTCTGTTCACCTTGTGATTTTCAATTTCATTTTTTAAAGGATGTTTATTTGCTTTTTGATGAAAATGATTTACATAAATAACAAATGCTGTGAGAAGAGTGCAGATGCTGTGTGCTACAGAATTACATGAAAGAATAATGATGAAAGACATCAAGCCCTAATGAGGCATCTGGAATTGCATATAAAAAGGCAACCTGGTGTATTCCTTCACTCCCTGGGAAATTGGTGCTTGTCCTTGATGCCTTTTGCCTCGCTGAAAGGATGGATGCTGTGGTTTCGTTGCCAGATAGAAAGGCATTTTTTTCCTCTTCTTTTTTAGCTGTATTTGATATTTTGCTTATAAATTCTTAAAGTCTTTGATCGCTTGAAGTACAGAAAACCCATCAGATGGCATCAGACCAGAGCGAGATGCTCCACTGTGAACAGAAACTTTAATTTACATTTCATCATGAGATACATTGGCAAAGAGATTTGTTCCTCCCAAAAACTGGGAGACCAACAGTGAGATTGGCTTTTATACAGCCGGTTGTATAGAACAAGGCACCAACAATTGTCTAAAGCATGTGATTGAGAGTGGATGCCAGTTTCATGGTCTGTGTTGGTTATTTATGGCAACTCAAACTGACAGTAAGCAACAGGGTTACGGCTTCTCCACCGCTTATGCTGGATTCTGGCAAAGATTAAATATCAGATTAAAGGTCAATTAAGCTTGATTTGCACTCTGACTCGGAACAAAACGTGTCTCACAGGAGCTTAGGAGGCAGTTGAATTAATTACCAAAAAGGTCTCACAGATGAAACTGCTCCTCAGATGAAAGTGCTGCTTCAATGGATGGGCCAAAATCAGAACATAAAACTCTTGTAACTGTTTTACTCTAATCCCATTTATGTAACGGAAGGAAGATATCTCACTACAGGTTCCTACCATTTATATTTCTTGGTCTCATTCACCCTTTCACATACAACGGATGGCAGAGCTGCCATGCAAGGTACTGGCTTCCATTGGGAGCAACTAAGGGTTCACTTCCTTGACATTTGGCAGAAGGAGCCAGGGATCAAACCGCCAACCCTGGGATTAATGGAGACCAGCTCTAACTCTCTAACTCCCTTACATAGATAATGTTACATTAAACTGTTAAAGTCAATGTCAAACATAGGAACAGGTGGTAGCTTCTGCGAGTCTGATTGTAATAGCAAAAAAGATCATAGATGAGATGAGGGGCAGATTTTTTGGAGTGTATCTGGCAAAGTAGCCCAAATTAGCAACAATCTTTAACTGCACAAATGACGTTTCGTACTCATCATTGTTCTCTGTATTGCATGGTTGGATGGGCTTCCTTATAGTCAAGAAGAAATAGCCGTCTGTTATTCATGTCCCTCATGTACATACTAATGTTGGCAGAACTGGTTTCAGGTATTATGCACCTTTTAAATGGAATGATCTCCAAATTGCCCTCAAACTAGAGTCTTAGTAACTGTCTTAGTCTTGGTAATTTTAAATTATTTTATCTGATGGCTTTTTATGATTTTTGTAACTGTGACGCACACAAAATGCACACACATTTTATGCAATTTGGTTTATGCTTTTAATTTGGGAATGTTTTCTCGTGAGTGAACTGCTCTAAAGCGAACTATAATAATAATAATTGGACCGTTTGGTCGTTTAAAGGTCAATCATGATACACATATGCAGAGAACAGCTCAAACACACACATACACGTTGAAGTTTTTCCTCTGCTTTTAACCCATCCGGCCATCCTTCTTCCGAGGGGAGCTGGAGCAGTGGTCAGCCTTCTATGACCAACTCCAGTGCACATCCCTGTCCTGTCTTGGTCAGAGACAGGACAGGATAGATGCACAACTGGGGGCAAATTAGGGTTCAGTGTCTTGCCCAGGGACACTTCGACATGTGGGCAGGAGGCTGGAATAATAGTTCAATATTGTCTAGGTAGTATTACAAAAACTGTTAATAACATGGACAGCAATCCAAGGTTGCCAGCAGGAGGCAGTGTGGCGCTTTGCCTCTCTCCTGGTGAACTGACTGTCCTTGTTTCCTCATTCAGCCAAACAGCATAGAAGCATTGGTCGCCTGTCCCATTCTTTCTCCTGTATTATACAGGTTTGTAAAGCTTTAAAATTCATGTAACTATATACATATGCTGTTTAACATTTAGAGAAAATGTTACATCGATTTTTGTACAAGTAATTAATACATTAATATGTATTTACAGTCAAGAGAGAACAAATTAATTTCCTTTGTGTCGCGTGTGACCCAAGATGGCGCCGCCAGTAAACGTTTGGGATCAAAGCGTTCCAGCACATTTCATTTTGGGTTAAAAACTATTTTCTTGATATGACATGTTGAACTAGGTTAATGCTATTAGTGTTACTATGTGATGTAAATTGTTGAACTTTGTTAAACTTTGCCAGCTCATGCATTCTTAAAGTCATTAGTAGTGCTTTGTAGTTTTCTATAGTTTTATTTACTCTGAGTGAGGTTAAATAATGTAGCCTGTGGGAATCTAGACATTCAACATTGAACATTATCTTCTTTTGTGAAGTACTGAACTAAACAGAAATGTTTAATGGACTGAAGAATGTCCCTTAATAAGGTACTGATGGAATTCAGAATGTTTCAATGGGAAATGCATATGTTAATTGGATAAGATAATAAGATAATTTGTAATGAGCCTATGCATTTTTGTTTATTAGTGACATGATTGATGTGGTTATGATTTGCAAAGATTTTGTTAGCTAAGTAACATGGGAAACAACATGCACAAAAAAGAGAAAACAAGGTGTATTTTGCATGTTGACGAATAAATTCGGCTGAGAGAAGCTAAACGTCGCATTGGTCGCCTGTCCAATTCTTTCTCCTGTGTTTTTCATGAGCCTTACCCATTAAAGGGTTCTCTACCTGAGACCTGTAACATAACAGATAAGACTAATTCCTTATTTATTGTGTAGTCGTGTCTGTTTGCAAAAAAATTAAAGCATGTTTTAAAAAAATTCCATAAGAAGAGTATGGACTCTCTTTTCTGTCTCTGTTTTCTCCTGAGTGGAATATTTATCTTTAGCTACTAAATGCAACTTTGTTCACCAGTTAGTCTCTGTGTCTGTCTGCTGTTTGGTCCCAAGCAAGTAGCGTACTGTGGGGTTTTTAGAGCTTTTTTCTGAAAATAGGTGCCTTCTGGGCGCTGAAAAACATTATGAGAGGTTAAGGTGAACCAAAACAATAAAGCTGCAAAAACAATGAGGTGAAACTCACTATAAAGCTGATGATTCTCTGTAGGTTCATTGTTACTTTCATATGTCACCTGATATATTGTTTTTGGAAAAAATATCGATGATAGCTGCTTTAAATATGCTTTATGCTATCAAATCTATTACATACACGTTGGTAATGTTACATAACTTCTTGAACAATGTCAGCTTCCTCCTGGACACCTTAACAGGACATTTTGTTGTCGATTAACGCCTCCTTTAGAGCACGTTCCCACCATACCACCTTAAAAAACGAAGTACAGTGATGTTGGTGATATTTCAACGAAAACATGTTGAAAAGTGCTAAATGAAAATTAATTAGTCCTGTGAGTTGTCACTGGGCTGTACTGATAAGGAAGACATGCGGCCCGAATTGGTAATTTATGTCAGTGCTTGAGCGATGCTGCTGGGTCAGCATTCCCATTTCCATTTCATCAATAGGGTGCCTCACATATTTTACCAGGTGATTTGTTCATTAAGATGAGAATGGGCTGCGGTTTTCAGTGGGTAAGTACCCACTTCACAGCACCTGGAGACACATATCAAGATGAACAGCTGAGATAAACATAAAACTTCCCGAGCTGTTTAAGTTGCAATGCGAGGGAGACGACGCTCGAGAAAAGTCCAATAATTTGTGTGCCTGGTTACCTACAGAATGCTAAACAGAGTCATGGCTTTGAAGCTCCTCCACTGTCCTTTACCCTGCACTTTTGGGAATAGACAGAACGTTTATCGAGTTCATTGTGGAAGATTTCTGATTTCCTACTCACTATTATCACATTTGTATCCTTTCAGTAACAAAGCGTCATGAAGGATTAGCGGAGAAACTGAGAAATGAGCCCCTGTGTTCACTGGGTAGTTGCTGGTTAACTGTCTGTCAGCTGTTTGGTGCTGGACAGGTAGTCTACCTCAGAGCTATATAGCTGAAAACAGCTACTGTTGACAAGGTCGATATGAGTGGTAAGAGGGAACCAACACAGTAAAGTTGCGGGGCATTAAGTCAAAACAATGAGCTGAAATATTCCAAAACGCTTCGTCAAAAGTGATTGTGACTCAGCCTTGTTTGGGATCCAAATCGTGAGTGAAAATGTGAGTGGGTTTGTTGGCTGCTAGGCAGATTTGGCCATGCCCTGGCAGTGTGGACATGTGCCGATTTGGGCTGACAGTCAGCTCCAGTTAGCAGCACATGGGCCAACGTTGGCCCCTGGAATGGGACCAGTGTACTTGAGCTGATTCCGGCACGTCATTCATCACAAGTCCGCGCTGAGTCCAGCAATCCGGCATGAAGGATTTATGTTGCTGCTGGGCCAAGCCATTTTGGCAACAAGGGGGCTTTAATAGTCCGGTTGTCTAATTTGTGAACAGACAAGACAATAGATGAAAATTGTCCATAAAATCAAATTAAAGGTGTAGGAGGTAAGTACTTTGACAGGGGGGAAGTATTACACAGTCACTCCTATTTTATACATTTATTACAAATACCATGTAATGTTCCTCTGCCATTCATCGTTGCTTATAGAACAGATGTATTACAAGAGAGGACGGCAGATAAAAGAGAATAAGGCCCGTACATGGGCAGGTGGCATGGACGCAACACGTATAGATTAAACAGAAACAGTCTGTCCTGTTGCATATTGATGGTGGAGCATGCTGTGAATAGAGAGAGAGAGCTTTGGGATTGCGAACAGAGCTGCGGGAAGAAATGATGGTGGTGGGAGGTTTTAATTCATTACAGAGGGAAGTCAGTGAATGAGCAAAGAGAGTGTCACCAGAAAAGTCTTTCTATCTTGAGAGACATGGCAGGAGGTGGGGGTTTGTAGCGTCGTTCAGGGCTTTGGGAAGTGTGAACCATAGTTCACTTGATGAAATAACTGTATATTAAACTGCATATAGAGAATACTGTGAATGCAATGGCACCAGTAGTGTCTCTTCACCCTGCGACGGGAGTCCTGCTCGACTGGATGCAGTTTTGCTGCGGCTTCCATCACACACACACACACACAGATGTATTTTCCCAATCTGGGATTGTACACCCCTACCCCACCTGACCCCCCTCTCTCCCCCAGGAGACAACCTGGCCAAGCTCGGAAGTGTGACAGCTGGAGGTTTACATGGACTGCAGTCAAAACACTTGGAAGTTGTTGATCATAGAAACAACTGGAGCAGCTGTGCAGTGGGAGCTACTGACACAGGCAGAGTGGTTTTGCGGATGTGCTTATTATCGCGTGCATTTTCATATTTAGTCTGGCTTTTATACATTTAGAGGTAAAGTAAATGAATTCAAAAATAAAGTATTTTGTTGATGCATTGGACTCGTTGTTGCAGTGACTTCTGTGTGGTCACAAACAGCTGGACATCACAGTTTTGGGTTGGCAGATGATGTCTCTTTTATTCATGGCTCATATTGGCCTGGATGTACTTAGTTTTGGCACATTTGGGGATTTTGAGCTTCAAGGCCGGACTAACATCACGTAATGAGCAAATTTACATAAAATGATGTTGGATTATAGCAGGTTTTGCCAAAATTTGAATTCATTTACACATTATACCAGGGCCTTTATGGTTCATCTTACTGCCCCTCATTAGTTGCTACCTAAGATTTATACTCAGTTTGGAAAAGTGAGTTTAGCATTGTTAGAATCAATAGTAATGTTGACATAAATGCATCCTCACAGCAGAGGTGTTATTATGCACACATAGCACAGTACATACAGTATGTCACCAAAGCAAACTGCTGGCTTTCTAGACCCTTTTTTAAACTGTATTTTTTATTCAATCTGTCAACACAGAAGTGTGTCATGCAAGCATCACGTGCGATTGTTTGGTATTCAGCCAACGTACAACGCAAATATAAATAATGTCATTAAAAAGACAAGAATTCAATTTAAGTTTTGATATAAGTCAGCTCTTCCTAAATCTTCAGAACAAAATCCGTGATTTCCCAGGGGTGAACTTTGTAGTCGGAGCGAGCAGATTAAACAACTGAAGGTGAAAAAATTATGTTTAACGATACAAAAGGCCATACGGCTGGAGCACAGGGTGTTGAGTGCATCTATTAAATCCTTTTAAATCATGTACACTAAGCATTACCATACAACAGCACATGAAAGGGAAACTGTAGCAGCACAGTAAGATACCAAGAAGAAGTTGATTTCATCCTCAGTCTCCCTTTGATTCTCCAAATCTACTGATCAACCCTGAACTAGGTTATTCTATTTATATATATTTATCTGAGGTATTTTACTAGAGTAATAACATTTTATTCTACTTTACACTATTACTTTTCAGATATAGTCATATTTAAAAAAATCAAATATAAGCTTATAAAATAGACGTAAATGTTTGAGCTTGTGACGACATAGAAAATAGTCTTGTCTGGTTGTGGCCCCTTGTGTCATGTCACATGCCTATGAGTTGTTAGCTATGGTGGCCCTGAAGGTTAAAACACAACACTTCACAACGATATTTCAGATTATTCAAAGGGAGGGACAACACGTCTTGTTCACACAGAGGGATGTTCTAAAATCTACGCTGCTCCGATTGGTTGTTTCGCTGTCAGGCAACTGATGACACTCTGGGCATGTTTAAGGCCAGTTCAGGCCAAAGGCTCGCAAAGAGACCATTTTAGATGTTTTAGAACGTTGCAGGGAAACGTTACAGTGAGATGTGGCCCGTATAAACTGGACTCAGTTTTGTTAATGTTTTCGCAGTTTATCAATACTTCTAACTCACTACCACTGTCCTTATTCATATTTTAATGAGTGCTTTGGTTTGGAAACCAGCTACAAAAAGCCTGAAAAGCTGGCAATTGGAAGGGAAGTCACAGAACGTTTCAGTGCAATTGCATTGAAAGTAGTAATAGTAGTTGGTTCTTGGTTGTAACTAGAACTTTGGCCTTAATTACATTTGCCCCATTGTGATGATTTTGAGTGATTATTGTGCATGCTCTGATTAATAACTGTAATTAAGTAAGGCTTTGTTTGTGATGCAGTGTTGTTTAGTTTTAAACAACTGCAAAACCACTGCAACTTTTCCCCGCAACGCTCTGAATCGGATTCTCCAGTTGATCCAATGTAGCACCGCACTGAATCAACTCTGAACTGACTTGGGTTCGGTCCAATCACGAACAAGAAGAGTTGTCCCTCCTTTTTCGTAATCTGAAATGTTGCTTTGTTTGAAATGCTGTTTCAGGGCCACCGTAGATAGCAGATTTCCACTCTACACATTTAAACAAATGCTTGAGGCTTTTTAAAAAGCAGCAAAGATTAGAAGAAAGGTCAAAAAATAAATACAAATGTGTGTATGAGAACTTTGTTTTTTCTTCTTTACTCTCCCTATCCCTCACATATATTTGTGGCCCTTTCGAGGAAGGCCAATCCCGAGGTTGGAACCCACTGGACTAAACAAATCTGTCCATGTCATTCACTGCTGCTCGCTGTCATAATATCTCATGTAAAAAAACTAACATCTATTTTCATATATTTTGTGGCTCAGCGGCTCACTTGCTCACAGTGCTGTGCGTTCAGTGTGTCTAACGGAGGTCAGTGTGAGGTGTTTTGATCGCTGTCGTTCCAGGAGCAAATTTATAGGCGATGCCTGGCAATCACAATGCCTGAATTTACTGGTCCTAATCCAGATCCTGTGGATCGGCTCAGGACATTCTTACTAAACCTTAATTTCACACGCACCTGCACACACACTATTAGTATCTCTCTTATGAATGTTCCCAGTGTGAATCATACGATGATTGAGTGGAGGATTAGTAGCCTGGTAATTTTATAAGCTGCATCCAGCAGGTTGATGATATAACAGTGAGCATCAGCCCCCAACAGAGTGTCCCTCTACAGCTTCTGTCTCTAGACTCGTCTTAGGTGTTTAGTGCAGAGTGAGCAGTGGGGTTTTCATTTTAACAATGTCAATGTGCATGACAGAGGCTAGAGACTGACTTTTAAAAGTACTACGGGCAAAACATGTTTTTCTCCTTTTTGGCAGCCCTCCAGCCTGAAAACGGCCCTGCAAATAACCGTGCGCGTGGGTGACGCAATAAACATTCCTGCCAATGGAATGACGTATTTTTTTAGGCCAAAAATAAAAAATAAGCTCTGTGGCAAACAAAACCAATTTTATGATTTTCGAAGCGTAAATGCAATCGGCTGAAGACACGTAAAAGCTTCAAGGTTCATGTCATAGAACAAAAAATGGAAATCTCCTAAGCTTCTGTTACCCCAGACCTTATTTCAAGGCATCTAAACAAAAACCCATTCAAGAAAGCCATTGACTTCCAGACGAGGACACTGGACGTGCAAAACGAACTAATTTCCAGGTTTTAGGACTCATTCCTGCAGCCCTCTGTGGTGTCACACTATTCCACTGATGTACAGGTGGAGGTACGGGCAGTGAAGAAGAAGCCCGCAAGTAAGCAAACATGGATGTAAAAACTACAGACATGTCAAACATTAAGGAAAATCGTCTTTGTAAATGTGTTTTTGAGGAGGAAAATGCTTTCAACACGTTTGTTGGACCTCAAGGATACACATAATGCATTCTGGTGAGTAACACTCAATGTAAACACCAACAATGTTTGTGTGGAAGAAAACTCCACAGGGGACCTTCCACCGCTGATTATACATTATCCTTGTACTCTTGTATATGTTCTTGGAAAATATTTTGCTAGAAATACATAAATTGTAGGCCTAAAACTGACAAGAATGAGTTTGTTTTCTCCTCAGTAGAAGCAATGTTTGTTTACAGGCTTCCAAATATGAATAATACCGAGCAAACAAATGACAACATCTTATTTATCTTGTGCCAAATCTTGTGATCAGATTGAGAAAAAAATCCCTCCTCTTCAACTATAAAGGAGCATGCTCGCAACTTAATACGCTACACAACCCTTCACCTGCTGGACTAATAAAAACCCAAATGTGAACAGGGTCACCGCTTATCCTGGTGAACTGACGCGTCTGTTCTGGTCTTAGAAGCCACGAGCCAAATCCTTGCAGCTGCAGCAGCTGCAGAGGTGTGACTTTTGTCTCATTCAAACTGTTTTGTATCATACTGTTTTCTTTATAAAAGTCATTTGATAAAATGTCTAACTTTTTTTTGAAATTACGAGGTTCTCTCAGGCCTGAATCGTTAAAACGGCTTTACTCGTGGATTCCATTCGGTCTCACATTATGCATTTACGCTTCTCTTTCATCTGGATTTCTTTTTTAACTTCAAACACGTCTAATTTGAAACTCATTAAAAGCGACATGCAACAGCTACTACAATGCTACTGTATTGCTTTTGTCGACTTCACTTCTAAAGAACACACACACACACACACACACACACACACAGAGTTGGGGTTATGTGGTACAAATAACTGGGATGTTGCTTGGGATCCTTGTACAACCCCTTTAAATACAAAATGCCTCTCGTCTAATTATAACAGGGAGTGCAAAGACTGCACACTATGATTCTGCTGTACTGAAATAATCCACTTGGATATTTGCTTTGGAAACCTGTATGCATGCAATTAAATCCAAAATACAAAGCCCTGAATTTAGCAACTAAATATCTTTACTGACAGTGTAATAGTTCATATTGAGGAGAGCTCCTGGCACTGAAATGATCTCTAATCAACTTACCATATGAATAATAAATATGAAATATAACCACTTTTCACATTTCAATTTAACAGTACCACATATTTTTTAGTTAAAGACATTCCTTAGTATTATCTAAACAAAAGAGATTTGCAAGGAAGACACAGTGGCCTCCACAGGAAAAAAGTGTCATTCCTGTTTTCATTTTCCCTATGTTTTTATGCAATTTTGGGAGAGATGTGTTCTGTCCTAGTCCTCAAGATAGTTGGTACAAAGTGTGGTCCATTAAAGGAACTATAATTCCAGTTGTGGAATAGATATCTTACTTAATAATGTTTTTTGTTATTGTTTTGTTGTGTGTGTGCATAATAGTCAGTTGTTACTCTGACATAAATCATACATTATTACAGAAACCAACATTATTACACTGCTGCCCCTGATTGGTTGACACAGCACACCGAAAATAACTGGATCTGGGGAAGAAAAATGTACACCCAAGAAATGTTGCCAAATTGTCATTCTCATATCTGGGTAATAATAACATCCAGCAGTTGTTGAGAGTCATGTTGCTAAAAACTCCATGCTAGAGGAAAAATCTGAGGATCAACAAAGCCATTAGGATTCATCATCTGAGAACCATGAATGCCACATTTTGTGCCAATTCGTCAGGTAGATGTTGTGGTGTTTTACCAAATGTTCCTTGAGTGCTACTCCAGGTGTCTGTACAACGTTTCATGACAACCCATCCAGTAGCTGTTATTTCAGCCTGGACCAGAGTGGTGGACTCCCCAACCGCCTTCCCTAGAGCCATGCTGTGGTTTAAAGGTTTGGGAACCACTGGCCTTGACGTGCAGGCAGACCCAGTTAATCAATCACATAGATACTGTGGGATCTCCCTGCATATGTCATAACCTTGATTTTATGTATATTACAGTGGCTGTAAAGCTAATCTTATTCCTGACTAACTAAAATAATATTCAGACAACTGGAAAAGCACAGCTCATTGGCCTCACAATTTGCCCTGCTCAGGAAACTTGCTTCTATTGCTTGTCCAATGGCCAGCTATTATTTTTAATTGTGTGTGTGTGTGTGTGTGTGTCACCATAGTCGACACTCTCCACTGAAAGGAGGATAAGAGGGAAGAAGCAGATGTCTTTGTGCAGGTGAGCTCAACAGGGAGGCTCACCATCTGTTTCAGCCAGAATCCTTTTCACCAACTGTTCTCAGTGTTTCACAGGTTTACTGAGACAGCTTTGTTTCAGTTGCTCTCAATAACTCAAATTCAATAAATATCTGTGGTCAACCTTCAGCAACATGAGATTAATATTTTAACAGTGACAGATACCTTCAATGGCAAAACAAAATCTGGAAAAAATATAGATTCCCTCTTTGGTGAAACCAGCAAAGTGCCTTTTTTAAAAATATAAAAGTATTTTTTAACGGACTAAAAGTGAAACACTTTTAGAAGAAGAAAATACATAGAAAAGAAAAATAATGGGAAAATGTTTCAAACATAATTACTTTATGAAAATCACTTGCGACTTAAACCTTCTACCCATATATTTGGATTTCCTTCCATTCAATAGCTTCACTGTGTTTCATTGAAATAAAAGGACTTCTCGTCAGGAAGCAAGGCTAATGTATCAACTGACACGATGGGAAACACGTCCTGAAACAGAGATCGCCACTGATTTTTACATTTAACTCTAGGATTTTTGTTATTGCCCTTTCATGGGAAGCTCAACAAATAGTGGCAGGGAAAAATTAATTCTTGCAAATGAAGTGGTGCTTGAAGCTTAGAGCAGCAGTACTCTCAGTTGCTAAATGAACAGTAAAGAGTACGCCACCAATTACGCATTGCACTCCTTTGCAAAATCAATGCAGCAGAATCAGACATATCACCTATTTTATTTAATTGTGCATTACCCATGATTCAACTCGACCGCCAAGAGGTTGGTCGGAGATTCGTGTGTGTTTATGCTAGCTAACAGCGGCTAATGTCGCTTTGAGATGGTAGCCTCAAACAGAGGCAACAGAGGTCTGATGAGTTCACTCTATCTCAATCCCCATGGATTTATTTCATTATTAAACTTGTAAACTCTTCAGCCCCAACCAGCTCTGACTCGAGTGACACAATTAGATTTGGCACCCCCCTGTGGCCTCAAAACATATTTGTACCATCCACTCCTATTCTCATGCTGAATCTCTGTTATTGTCAGAAGAGGTCATGTAAAAATTTGAGCAACACGGCAAACTTTCCACCATTTTGGACACTCTACATTCCCGCAAAGGTCAGTACTTGGAGAAAAGCTGAAGTGCAACAGCTTACCAAAGTTGGACATCAGACAGATGCAACATGCTTATTTACTCTGCTGGTTTTGGTAAATTAAGTAATAAATAAATAGGGGGGGTTTAAAACTTAATAGTTTTAATGAAATAAATCAGATATTTATATCTCATTAACTTATATATCTCATTAATTTATCTCATCTGAGGCAGCTGTGGCTGAGATAGTGTGGCCGTCCTTTAACCCCAGGGTTGGTGGTTCGATCCCAGCTCCTCCTGTCCACATGTCGAAGTGTCCCTGGGCAAGACACTGAACCCGGAGTAGCCCCCGGTGGAGGCCTGCATGGCAACTGTGTCCCCATCGGTGTGTGATTTGTATGTGTGTTTGTCTGCCCTGTGATTGACTGGCGACCAGTCCAGGGTGTTCCCCCGCCTCTTGCCAAATGTCAGCTGGGATTGGCTCCAGCCCCCCGCCACCCTTTCGGATAAGTGGTATTGAGAATGAATGAATGAAATTAAGTACTTAATATAATCAGGCCTTTGAAATTTGTCAAACATTATACTCTAAGTAACATATTAGTAGCGGTTTTGCTTAACATTACATATCCTATAATCATTTTTAATTTCTTCCCACTATTTTGTCAATACAGTATAAACTGCTCGCACACAGTCTGACACAAAATAAATGCTATACAGCGGTGTGTATTGGTTTTGCGATTATTTAATTTGTTTATATTATTTGCATGCACTGCTTGTCTGTAATTTTGTTTGATTTGCTTGGCATGTAAGTTTGCTTTATGTTTTGTTTGCATTGATCTGATGGATTGTCTGCACCTGTGCACCTTTTGAGTAAACCTGGAAGGCAACAGGCCTATGGGATGTCTCAGGAGGTGAACCTTTGACTCCACATACTACTATAAAACACATCTGCTTTAATGTAATTCATGCATACTGAGATATGAAGTTAAGTTTATTTCTACACAATCCTGACATCTACATTTTCAGGAAACAAGAATTTTTATATATTTCTATATCATAACTGTTGTTTATTTTGTTCCTGTGTGGAATGCATTTTTTATTAGTTGTATAGACAGTTAGATATGGTAAAACAGAACAAATTTAAATGCCATATAATCCAACATATGCTTGCTTTGTTAAAATAATTTTGGCTCTTTCATCTTATTAAAAATGCTCCAATATTACATCCAAACTTAATTAAAAGCCCTTTTAATATTACCAAGATCTAGAGACAGAAACTGCCACTGAGTTTTACAATATAGAGTTTAATGGCTCTTGGCGTGGGGAAGGTGGCTGAACCTTGTGTTTAACATTTTAATAAAGGAAGAAAAAGTGGAATTTTAAATTGCATAACCTTTGACCAATAGAAAATAAAATAAAACTGCATATTACTGCCACTCAATTATTATTTAAAGGACTCCAAATGAAAAAAATAATCAAATCTGCCCTCCCACACGCTCCCAGACTAGCCTATTTTCTGCAAAAACAAAAACAATACAAAATCTTTCTTTAATTCTGACCCCCCCCCGCCACCCATCTAATAATTTTCATACAGTCCCTTATCTAATGCTAGGGCAGTCTGCCAATCTAAATATGAAAACAAAATTTTAATATTTAGCGGGATCTCATGAATATTGTGACTCAGGATCATAATATTCCACATGTAGTGTTTTACAATACGTATTGTAACAGTGCTACAAATGATTGTAAATGACTTTGGAGCTAAATGACTGGGCAATGATCCAATTCAATCAAGTCAAGAAGTGAGAAGGCATACATATTCATGACTTTGCTTTGTTTGTTTTCTCAATAACTGAAGACAAAACCACAGTAATTGTTTTTGTGCCGGGATATATTTGTAAAACAATGACAGTGTTTGCAAATGCGCTTAACATGAGGTGCAGAATACTTTTCTATTCTGTAAACAACCGATCACAAAGCCAAAAATCATTGTCACAACAACGAGTGTAAAGTGAAACTCTGCCATCCACTGGGAAGTTTAGGGGGTTTCAGAGGATATTAATAACAAGAACTGTTATAGATGTCCTGCAGAGGACCCATAAGGCCATTCCAGCAACAATCTGTTTCCTCTGTGTCAGGCAAAAATATTAAATTGAAGAGATTAATCTCTGCTGTCCAGAGCACTAAGGTTCGGGTCGCCTGCTTTGTGTTCATCCACAATTCCATAAACAACAAATACATTTATTAAAGTGCCGTCACTCATGTTTTGCACTTCTTTGATGCCTTTTATTATTTATGGAGGCTTCGATGACAATGCATCTGTCCTTTCAGCAATGTCCCGTGTCATGAAGCTCCACTAACTGACACCTGAAAGTCTTCTATTGTTGTCCACTGTGCAGCTTCACCAAGAGCTCATTCACATTCAGTAACTGGCAACTGGCAAACTGGCAAACCACTGACTAAAATAGCTCAACAACTATTGGTTGGATTGACATGAAATGTGGTACAGAGATTCAAGATGACCAGTTTCCTGTGAAATATCTCAACATTCATTCATTCATTCATTATCCATACTGCTTATCCCGAAGGGTCACAGGGGGGGGCTGGAGCCTATCCCATATCTCAACATCCGCTATGGATTTGCTCAGAACGTAGGCATGTATGGTTTCCTAATGATGTATCCTGATGAATTTGTTATCCCCTGATTTTTCCTTTACCAGCACCACGAAGTTGACATGTGGTTCTAAGTGAAATTAAACCAAACCCGAATCCGAGAGAGTAGTAGCCGAGTCCGACCTGAACCCGGCATTCTGTTTTTTATGTCTGACGCAGTTAATGTAAACTGAAGCAAATCGAAATGCCTCCATACCATTGATGTCCCTGCAGGGTTTTTGGTAGTTGACAAATTTTGTTTGACATCCTCCATCCTTAGTTATGCTACATGAATATTTACCACCTGTGTGTTGCATTCACGTGTTGTCATGTAAATTACAAACCCGTGCACTGATCAGGAAGCACCATGGAACAGAACAAGATATAAAGCACAGTTGGCACTGGCAGTTGGCTCCATACACCAGCTGCAAGTTTAAAATTCTGCATTAATAATGATATTTAATACAATTATAATAATCACTATGGAAGGGGCTATTCTGCATAATGACTACTTTACTATATTATGTTTTTCTGATAATACTTAACATACTATTTAACTAGGACTCTTTCTGATAAAGGACTTTTACTAGTAATGGAACATTTTATAATATAGGATTGCTACTTATTTCTTAAATAAAGGATCTGAGTACTAGTGATAACCAGTTCATTTGAGTGACTTAGTTCATTAACTTCCTTTCAGTAAAATGAACTACTGTTTTTTAGAGTCATTCATTAATTTCTTTCGGGGGGGGATAAAATGAACGAATGACTTGAGAAACTACTCATATTACTCATTTCTGTCCAATCCTGAGCCTGTGTAGCTGTCACGTGAGAAAAATTAAACTCATACATTGTCACACAATGTGGCCCCAATAATCTAATCACTCTCGGAGACGACTAGTTCCTGCTAGTTCATATCAAAAGAGTAGTTCAATGAACAATACGCTCATGAATGACACATCAATACTTCGACCACTGGTGTGAGGTGTCATAGTTAGTGAATTTTTAAATGCCCTAGCAAATAGAGATTGCTGAAGCACTGTGTTTGCAGCAGGGGTGTGCTGCTGAATTGGAAATCAATGAAATTTTGTGTTGATCACATATACATGTGAAGTCAGACCCTCAAAAGCTTCATGTTCTACCAAAAGCTAAACTCAGCTGCTCATTCCATCCTATACTATGTCAAATACACCAAAACCTGTGAAATGTGCGGTTCATTACTTTACTGCGAAGCGCCCTAGTGTGTACCAAATGCTGTAAAGATAGCATGTGAGAAATGAAATCCATGACGACGCAATATCTCCATCTTGTGAAAACTAACTTTGATCTCACATCCATCTCCCCAATCATGCCCACGTTTAACTGCAAGCAAGATGGAATACAACTGCACTGTAAATGTGCTGGATAATTGGTGCACCATTTTGTCACCGTATGAATTATTCATTCCTGGTTGTTGCTTCTCCAAGTTGTAGTTACCTCGTCTAAAACAGTCCAAGGAGAGATTTATCACTTTGCCTGCTGTCAAATGAGAATATATTAAAGTGAGGTTTGTGGATCGCCTCTGTGATAAATGCCACATTTATAATGCCCTAGGAGAGATGATGGCAGCTGATAATTTGCCTTCTTAATATCTGCCCATATGCTGACTTTGACTCTGGTTTGTTCACAGATAGATGTATTTTTTTTGTAAAAAAAGGAAAAAAGTCCAGCACAGCATGGGTGATTATAAATGAATAATAGAGGTGAAATTCCACAGAGACAGGAGGATATATTGTTTAGGATCAGAACAGAGTAGGCAAGATGGATTTAGTGAGTCAATAAAAAAATCCAAAAAGAGGGACCAGACATTTATTAAGTCATTTGTACTTTCATTTGTCACTGCTGTCTCACAGACGTGGGCTTCTTGTTCACCTAAAGGGCATGCGAGTTGAATTTGTGGTGACTAATGAACTGTAATAAAGTTGAAGTTTGGTGAGAACTGAGAACTTGTTTTATATTGTAGTGCTAAATTGAATTCATTAAAGTGGAGAGGACATCTATTTTCAGACCAGAGTGTTGTTTTCCTTTCAGCAGAGCCCTGCTGCAGTGTATGGATTTTGTAACCTTTGGATAGAACCTAATGTGTCTAATTCTTTCAGATGCGTCAAAGTGGACGACATTGACATGTTTGTTTTTGACAGTGCTCTGGCCATATGACCTTTTGCGTCCACTCATGGCTATTCACAGAGATCTTCCCTTTCTCTTTATACTTTGACATTTAACCCATCGCACTGAAACACTGGGCTCCTTTTCTGACCTCTTCACAGCAGAAAACATCCACTTTGTCAACTGAACAAAGTTCTTTCAAGATTCAAAACTGCACTCAGCCATTTTTCCAGGCAAACCCAAGAGGAATAAATTGGTTGTAGCTCAGGAAGTAGAGCGGGTCGTGAACACAGAGTCAGTGGTTCGATCCCCAGCTCCTCCTGTCCATACTGTCAAAGTGTCCTTGGGCAAGACACTGAACCCCTCATGAGCGGCCAGCTTGCAGTGTGTAAATGAATGAGCGGCAAAAACCTTTGGATAAAAGCGCAATGTAAATGTAGCCATTTACCATTTGAGTAAATAGCCTAACATAACATGTGAGGCCAAGAATTCAAAAGGGGTTTCAATCTTTTCTTTCACGAGTGGCAAAAAATGCATTGTACCAAGCCTATAGCATTTCTATCCCAAACCTAGCCTCAGACTCCCCCAACACACCCAAGAAACACAAATAACTTTACACACATAACAATGTACTTCTCCCATCAGTCACGTGGTTTTTTATTTGTTGGCATCCTGGGGAGCGGACGCGTTCCCACTGGAACTGATTGATATCACTTCATGCTGATGATCACACCATGCTTGTTTATTTGCAGGGTTTCTTTTGGGATGATTTACAATGGCGGAATGTTCAAAATGACCACTCACATAAATCATATATAGATTAATGAAAACTCATTATGAAAACCAGTCACATCTCAGGCTGATGAGGCCGAGGCTATTACATGGCAGGGGATACCTTTCAGCTACAGTGACACGTAGGGCATTGTAAGCTGTTCGGTGTGTGAGAAAGCGAGTAGAGCTCAGCTGGTTTGCTGACTGCATGCACACGAGTGTGTGTGTGTGTGTGTGTGTGTTTCTATCAGTCTGTGTGTCCCGCGTATGTCATGTGTCCTGATCTGAGTAATTCTCATTCCAAAGAGCTACATTTTCAATCCGCAGTCCTTCTGAGGGGCTGAAGGAAAAGCAGTAGCTTATATTTTTGCTGATGTGGAACAGGCCTCGTTGGCTCGCCTCCTACAACATTAATTAACACTATAGCTCATGATGGATGACCTCAGCTTTAGCTACCTAGCCCCCATTCATCACAACATGTAGGAGGATGGAACTCCAAATCTTATTTCACTCCTTTCTTTTCATCCCACAACACAAGCAAAAAGGCATGTTGTGGTTTTTTTCCCTCCTTGTATTCACAACGCAGAGATGATCCACTGTCAAAATTTCAACAATGAAGCTTGTTGCTTAATGTTTACGTGGCTTATCGTGAGACATTTGATCCATTGCCAGCCATACATCATTCTTCTTATCAGTTATAAATTCTGCAGAGCTAATACAGCTGCAGCTTTTTTTTTGGTCACTTTGACGTTGACGTGAAAAAGAATGTTCTCTCTTGCAAGGTAAATGCCATCAGGGCCTTATCACGTCGGCATGTGACCAGTGCAGTCGGGATTCGCCCACTCTGCATGGCGGTTACGGCGGCCCGGAAAAACAGATTAGCACGAAATCAGTAAAAAGAGGTTTTTTTTTATTGTAAAGTCGTGTTTGCATTTTGTGGAGCTACAATCCACACGGTTGTCTGCTTGTATCCGTTCTTCCTTCATTAGCATTGTTTTCACATGTCATCCATGCTAGTTTTGGTCTATAAGGAACTCCAAAGCGTGGGCGCCATCAGCAGCTGATTCGTAACACGTTAACTGCTAAGACTTGCGAGCACAGCTTAACTAATCTTCCCCTTTGTTGGCTTATTTGTTTGCTTTTGCAGAATGCTACCAAATAGGGAGGAAGAGATGGTTAGATTATATTCTAAAACAGATTAGGGTTGTGCTTCTGCTGCTGTCTGCGAGTGTTTCTGCCTCCAGAGCTGTAAAGTCTGGATCTGTGGAGTCTGGATCTGTGGATGTGGACTGTCTGCTGCTTCTTGCTCAACAGCTGCTGCTGCTATTGTTATTGCTTTTGATCGTATTTACTATTATTGCATTGCTACTACTATTACTTTTATTAATGATATAAGTACCATTGTTACTACTATTGCTTTACACGTGTATGTGGAACTTGCCAAGCTTCAGGGTGTAGGCATTGGGGAAGGACCATAATGCATACAGCAGGTGTAGGTGTGATATTTATTAAACAAGAACACAAAGACACTTACTACAGGTAAGGATGGTGGGTAAGTAAAGTCGAAAACACAGGTAACATCCAAACTCCAAACAGATAATATCCAGGCAGGGGAGAAACAGAAACATCCACTGGGAGCACACAAAGAATCCACGGTGAAAACAGGACCGGGGCGAAATACACACAGACATGAGCAACTCAAGAAACCACATGCAACAATGAACCGACAGAGGAAAGACACAGCACATATATACACAGCACTAATGAAGGAAACAAGAGGCAGGTGAACACTGGGGACAGGTAAAAAGGATGAGCACAAGAGGGAAACTAACGACCGCAGGAATCACGACCAACTAAGGTGGGAACCACACAAGGAAAGGTAACGCCGCGGGAAACAGACCAAGACAGGTAGGACCGCAGAATAAAAGAGGAAACACGAACAGACCAGTCACGTAACTTCAAACTAAAACAACACAGAACAAGAGTCCAAAGACAAACCAAAGTCCATGGGGTGTGACAGAACTGTACTGTGCTGCTGTGTGTTCTCTTTCTTCCTGCTTTCACTCTCTCCCCCCTCTTTCCCTCTCCCTCCCTCTCCCTCTCCCTCTCTCTCTCTCTTTCTCAACCCAACCGATCGAGGCAGACAACCGCCTGCCCAGAGCCTGGTTCTGGTTCTGGTTCTGCTCGAGGTTTCTGCCTGTTAAAAGGCAGTTTGTCCTTTCCACTGTCGTCCAGTACTGCTCATTGTGTGAAATGTTGTGTCTCTGTACATAGAGTCGGTCTAGACCTGGTCTATATGAAACAAGTTACATGAGATAACTCTGTTATATTATGGTGCTATATAAATAAAAACCGATTAGGTGTAATCAGTGTACTTGCCAACAAGGAAGGACACGGATACGCCTGGTACATCCAGTAAGTTTTAATATCATTATGTTTTATACATTATCTGATCATATCCTGTTTTGAAATCATGGTAAAATATCTGAAAGTGCTGTAGCTAAACTAAAGGAAGTGATTCCATTTAATTCAGTGCCATATCTGAATATAACAGAGGACTCCTGTGTTAACTTTAGTCCCTCCTAAGTTGATCATCTTATTTATAGTGCTGCAGGCTCACTGCGAATGATACTCGACTTTATTGCCTCTATGGTTTATCTAAACCATTAATGTGTCTCTTAGACCTTGTCCCATCTAGGCTGCTAACAGAAGTTTTAACATTAGTTAGCATTTCCTTACTAGATATGATCAATCTGTCCTTATTAAAATGCTATGTGCCACAGTCCTTTAAAGTAGCTGTAATTAAATAAATTAAACCTCTTCTTAAAAAGCCCACTCTTGATCCAGGGGTTTTATCAAACTATAGACCTATATCTATCCTTGAGGAAGCAGTTGTGTGACTTCCTACATAACAATAAGTTGTTTGAGGATTTTCAGTCAGGATTTAGAGTGCATCATAGCACAGAGACAGCACCGGTGAAAGTTACAAATGACCTTCTAATTGCATCAGATAACATTTGTCTCTTTACTTGTCTTGTTAGATCTTAGTGCTGCATTCGATACCATTGACCATCACATTCCGGTGTGTTCCACAAGGTTCTGTGCTTGGACCAATTCTATTCACCTTATACACCGATCAGCCATAACTTTATGACCACTGACAGGTGAAGTGAAGAACACTGATTATTGCTTTACAATGACACCTGTCAGTGCACCCCCCCCTCCTCTCTCTCTCTCTCTCTCTCTAGTCGAGGCAGATAACCGCCTGCCCAGAGTCTGGTTCCGCTCGAGGTTTCTGCCTGTTAAAAGGGAGTTTATTCTTGCCACTGTCACATAGTGCTTGGTCATGGTGTGAATTCTTTTCTCTAAATAAATGTACAATGTTCTCTGTCTCTGTATAAAAGAGTCAGTCTAGAACTGCTCTATATGAAAGAGTGCCCTGAGATCATTGTTGTAACATGGCGCTATATAAATAAAACCTTTTGTTTAACTGTCTCTGCTGCACGTTTCCTGGTTAGGCCCCTCGTAAGGGACATCTTATTGCTGCAGCCTACAATGAGACTTTAGACAACAGCGTTCCAGCTTTGTGTCACTAGTTTGTGTTTTAGGAGAGGTGGTTTTTGGGGCGTCGTGGTGGCCTAGTGGTTAACAGTCGTACTGGCTCTTAAGCCCTCCTGACTGGTTTTCTCTAGTGAAAAATGTTACAGTGGTGGTGACCCTACTCTTATTTGGTCAAAATTGTAATTACCAAAAAAGAAGAACATTAATTTTTACTTGTATCTATCTGTTGTTGGGCTGTTAAACTAGCATGAATGAAAAGAAAGTTCTAGTGGGAATCTGGCTAGCTTCAAGTGTGGAATACACAGCACAATGGATTCTCCCAAATGTTGAATGTTGTGAAAGCCAGATGGCTAAATGCTTTGTGGGGCTGCTGGAAAGGAGGAAAATGGCTTGTATAAGCCTTTGTAGGTTAGACAGTATGACATGCTCCAGTGTGAATAGCTTCTTGAGCTGTTTGAATTTGCCAATTTAACAAGTACAACAAGTACAAGTACTTAACAAGTCCATTTAAAATTGTAATTGCAGATGGATAGTTTTACTAATGGCTTCTTTAATTACTGTTTTAACAAGTGTACATTTGATTTATGGTTTATTCCCTTTATTATATTATTTTTCACAATGTGGCAACCAAAATGCTGCTTTATTAGTGGCTTATAACTGCTCTATAAAGCATTAGTTAATGATTTATTGACATTTAATACAGTTTATAAACCCTTTATAAAGGTAGCCTCATGAAGAAGCAGTGTCAAACTGCATTGCATATATTTAATCAACCTTACTGTTTTTATTCAAATCAACATAAATGCATAGTTTATATTTTAATACTTTTGTATTGAATAATTTAAAGTTGTTTTTTTTTTAAGAATTCTGTTTCATTAGATCCCAAAGTATGCAATTAATTCATATACCAATAGAAATTCCTAAACCATCATATATCACAAATATATCCATCACTCAAATTACAATGCCCATTCTTCAGCCGGGACAGACTGTGCTTCCAGACCCATGTAAGCAGACTACTTGAATGTTCCATAATAATCCAAATGTGTCATTTTTAACCAGTAACAATTTCAACATCATCTGCAGCATTCTCTGAAAATAAGCCCCAAGTGATGAATTCACACACTTCTTGGACTGAGCGGCACAGACAGCACAGTGAGAGAAACGTCAGTAACTTCAGCCCAAGATTGACATTTTGACAGTCAGTTACAGCAAGACTCTGCAGAAAGTGTGTTTTTAAATGCTTCTCTTGGCGAGAACGACTTACACATTGACTCCATAAATTAGTAGCTTCACTTTCATTTGGAACATTTTAAATGGTATGTCCATTCCATAGTATCAAATTAATTTTTTACTGACCATTCCTTATGGTATGAGGAAACTGTACAGTGAGGCGTATGGCACACCAATCAGACATTCTCCAAGGTGTTGCAGTTAACTCTTGTGTGGAGAGATTTTCCTCTTTGTCTCGTTCCATGTCCACCTCCACTGTACAGAGGTACAGGTAATAAAAAAAACATTACTGAGGGACCGAGCAGGAAGGCATGAGGACACAGTGGTTATTTATCAAAAATGGGTTTTATTTTACCCCGAAAACTATTAAATTACAAAAGCACACCATAAATCGGGCCCATAAAATGGTCAACTAAAGAGAAAGAAACAAAGGCGCTCCAAACAAATGTCTAACGTGAATAACCAGACCAACCTGACCAGACCAAAACAAAACTGACCTCCAAGACAAAGGGCGCAGGGGAACATATATACTGGCTGATCAGACCGGTTAAGACACACAGGGGGAATTACAAAAACAATTAACACTAATTAACTCCACAAAAGTAACGATCTGGCCAGTCTATAAACTCAAACAAACATTTTCAAAACACAGCAAAATGAAATCAAAAGAGCTCCCACAACAACTTATACTTATAACCCAAATAATACTTTAAACATTTCCAGGCTCTCCCCTGGGCTGGCAGGTAGTTGGAACTTCCTAATTAGTCCACTCAGTTCATAAGGCGTGCCTTTTCTGAAAGCCATCTTTTGCTCGTTTTTCCCTGAGGTGACTCCAGCGGCCGAACTGCGGACCCCCCCCCCCGCTGCACCGGTAAATCAAGAAGCATGAATCAACTCAATATTGTTGCGCGCTACATATGACCAGTGTAGTATCAACTAAAATCACGAGTATGTTCTAACCTTGAAATGTGTTATTGTTTTCATCTGTATAATATTGCAAACCAAAATAATACCAATTTAACTAATGTGTGACCGGGCGTGGGGTTATCGTAACTTTTGATAGTTGTGTGGCCTCAGCTGGAGCCATCACAATAACATTAATTATTGTGTCTTTTTTTGTGTTTATTCAGTGTCCTAACACCACAGAGGAATGGGATGAGGTTGAAGCTCAAAAAGATGACAGTTTCCTAATTGCATAGGCGCGTTGGATGGCAAACATACCCCCCCACCAAAAAGCAGATCAATGTTTGACAACTTTAACTGCTAATGGCTCTTATAGAACTACACTTTGTTTTGTAGATGTTGGCGCAAAGGAAGAATTTCAGATGGTAGTGTTTCCACGGGGTGTTGACAGCAGTCCCTGGAAAAGAAATGTAGCAAATGTACCCCAACCAGCTCCTATTATTGCACATGGTGAGCCACTGCCATTTTGTATAGTGGCTAATGAGGCATTCCTCCTGAAACATATCTGCTAACGTGCTAGAATACTGACTGTTATATACTGCTATAGGTTTTCAAGGGCATGCATGAAGGCAAGCAGGGTGGTTGAAAAAGCATTTGGAATCTTGGCTGACCACTGGTATGTTTTGCTAAGTACTATTGGTCCCTGCCTAGAAAAAGTGGAGAAGGTATTGGCTGGTTTTGCACAACTACTTGAAAAACGATTGTGGAGGCCTATACTTGCTGAAATCATCGCCAAGGTAGGACCAAATAATGACACAATTCCAGGGACTTGGAGAAAAGACCATTCTCTGCCCTCAGAACTGCTGCCATCAACCACAATCCATATGCAAAGAAGTGCAGGAAGAAGAACGCCCACTACTTCAGTTCTGCAGCTGGTGCCCTCTCCTGGCACAGGACAAAATATAACCAAATACTCATTGAAACCTAAATCTAAACATTACACAATCAATGTCGTCATTATTTTAGTTATTACCACAAAACATGTCTCCGTCATTGTCATGTTGTACTGTTGCACAATGTTATGAAATGTATATGTATTAGTGCAGTGTATTGAGTAATTTTGATATTGTCATTATGCTGATTATTGCTTATTAAATAGTGGTCAGTGTAATTGTCTGTATTTTTTTGTATTGTTCATCCAATAAGTAGATTTGCATGTTCAATGTTAATGTTCATGTTAAATTTGTAACTTCCTTTTCAGGAAACTCCGTGAAGCGCACATGCCTTGCTGTCAGCTTGATGCCCTCTGAGTTACTTGCTACTGTGTGATTGGAGTTTCATCTATGAGTCTTATCCCAGTGTGGATAACATGATGTTTGAACAGAACATACGTAACCTGGTTATTCATACATGATTCTTACAGTGGTGTGAGCAAATGAAATGCAGGGTCACAGAATAAGCTCCCGCCAGCAGATTCATGATATAACAGCCCGCCTTGGGGGGGGGGGGGGGGGGGGGGGGGGGGGGGGGGGGGGGGGGGG
>JAVQJF010045286.1:0-13884 GCA_036023855.1 Gadopsis marmoratus | reverse complement strand
GGCCCACCGAACGTCTGTGTGGTTAGCGTACATCCTGCGCCCACTCTGCCCCCCCCCCCCCTTCTCTCTAACTTTTTATTCTCTCTCTACCCAACCGGTCGAGGCAGATGACCGCCCACCGAGAGCCCGGTTCTGCTCGAGGTTTCTGCCTGTTAAAAGGCGGTATTTCCTGGCCACTGTCGCCTAGCGCTGCTCATGGTGGAATTGTTGGGTCTATACATATAGAGTTGGTTTAGACCTGCTCTATATTAACAAGTGCTATGAGATAGCTCTGTTATGAGATAGCTCTGTTATGATATAGCGCTATATAAATAAAATTGAATAAATTGATGTGTATTAACTGTATTAAATAATATGTCTTGAAAGTTTCAGGTGATGATAATTCCCGTTAAAAACACTTGATTTGTACAAACAGCTTTGACGGTTCAGCTCGCCTGTCTCAGAGAGGACTCTTAAAGACGTCACAGCCTTTGATTTTGTGTTGTCCTTAGTCTTCTGACGTTGAGAGACACAGATGAACATTTTCAAACCACCTCGCATTTTCTTAATCCGGCAGCGTGACTCAGTCGGATTAGGACACAGTTACAACACTGAGATAAATGTTTTCATACCCACATTTGTTGCTATAGGAGCTGAGCTGTTAGTGGTGTTTGCATTGTTGTGAGCTTCATAAAACAATCATTAGTCCCGGGCCACTTGGGTGTGTGTGGCAGAATATATGTCTGACTGTCAGCCTAAAATAAACATGCGCGAACAGTTTGCTCAACTTATCTCCTTCATCATTGCAGCTTTACTCATTCTTTCCTCCCTGATGTTTCCTTCAGGTTGTGATATCATGCGTTCAAAGTGAATGAATGACCAGTGCTTCACTCTCTGCTGTAATGCACTATTATATAATGCAGTGCTTGTGTGTACTTTCCTTTCTTTCATCAGTTAAAAGCCCAACGCCGTGTACTCACTTTTTGGTGGAGGTGGGACTTCTTTGACTCTGTGGGGCGGAAAGGAAACATGTTGGAATTAGCTTTGAACTGACTTGAAAACAAGATGAACACGTCTAAAGAACATTTCAGCATTTTGGGAAATACGTGTATAGAGTTGGATGAGCAGTTAGATGTGAAGAGCGATACCACTCACATGTCTGTATGATTAATATGAGGCTGGAGCCAGCAGCTTGTTAGCTTAGCTTAGCATGAAGAGGGGAAAAGACCTAGCCTGGCCCTGTCCAAAGGTAACAAAACGTGCCTACGAGCACCTCTATAGCTCACAACCTGAATTTAAAAATGACAAGTTGTGGTTTTATAGGGTTTTTATTACCTTTGGAAAGAGTTAGGCTAGCTGTTTCCAGTCTTTATGCCAAGACAGGGAGTGGATTGATTGATAGTTTAGTTAATAATTTAACTTTTTTTTCTTTCCAAAGAAGTTTGGCTAACGTTTAAAACCTGTGTGATTGTCTGACTACTAGTGTTTCTTGTCCCATCAGACTTTTCAGATCTCAGTAATTAACTTAGTGATTACAAATTTTTATAGCCAATAGGAATTATGTCAAAAAAAAAACAATACAAATAATTATCATATTGTAATAAACCATAATTTTCCTTTGCATGAATCTCTTTTTTATCCCCCATTACGTCATGGGACTCACGTTTCCTCTCCCTCCAGCAAGCGCCTGTAGGTGGCGATCTCCATTTCCAGGTTCTGCTTGATACGGAGGAGCTGCTCGTAGTCAGTCTTGGTGCGCTGCATGTCCAGCCTCAGCTGGGAGAGGTCGTCCTCGAGCTGGTTCAGGGTGGCCTGCAGCCGCTCCATCTCAGTAGAGTATTTGTGACCCGTCTCACCCAGGTTACCTTCCAGCGCTGCTATCTGAGGAGAGAAAGGGAAAATAATAAGTGAGATGAGCTGCCTTATCTGCAGACCTGGTTCTAATTTGACCATTGTGTGCTTTTAGTGTTGACCATAATCATATCAGTGTATCAGTTAAAAGGCCGGTGACCTGGAACACTTGAATCACCTCTGTCCAATTCAAGAAATGTCCCGGAATTATTCATAATTCTGTGATTCCAAACATTTACCCATGATCACAGTGTCTGTACTGACTGTATTTCCCGGAATGTGATGTTTCAGGTTGGCTGGTTTTAAAACTTCAGCCTCCTCCCTGTTTCCTCAGAAGGCGTTTGTCAGTAGGAATCAAACCTCAATGTTTCTGATTATGAAATGTTTTCCCAAACCATTATCAAGAAATACCTGTGAGCTGGCCTTGGCATCCAAAACAATTATTCACTGCTCAGACAAGATTATTCATCTCACCACCGAAACTCACCCCTAGACAATTTAGCAACCGAATCCGCTATGTCCTTGTATGACTTATCAGTGTGGGAGAACATGATTACTGTCAACACAGGATTATGAGAGAAAAACAAAAGGATTTTTCCCAGACGGCGTTGTGGTACAGTAGCATGGACGTCGTGTCTAACTGAGGCTGAATCTGAACCTCTGTAAGGATTTTCTGTGTTGTCATTTGACAAATCCCTTTTTAATTCGCTCTTTCTTTGACACAAAGCCATGACTCACCATGGCTTTGTGAAAAGTTAATCCGCATAACAGAGTATTCATGGTTGTGGTCTTTGCACATCTTTATGTTTATTAGAGTTTGTTTGCACAGCGCCAAATGTAGAAATACCACTGGCATGGTGTTTGTTTAATAAACCAAAACACGACTATGTCAGGCAGCAGTTGAGTTAAGCCCCTCCTGGCACCACAAGCATATTCTTCAGATTTCTATTCAACATCAATCTTTTGTGTTCTCATGAAGCCAAAAGCTATGAACACTCTCCCATTTGCTCTGTATTTGGGCATGGAGACAACTCTTTCAGCAAATTGTATCTTACTGTGTGTAGAGTAAAATCTTCCTTTTATGCCTGTTGGATATTTCTGCTCCACTTGTCACCTCCCTCCTCGGGTGCAGCAGCTCACCTGTTTGTGCAGACTCTCCAGCTCCACCTCCAGGGTCTGCAGGAAGCGTTGCCTCTCCATCAGCTCACTCTGAGCTCCTCTCAGAGCCTCGTTGCTCTCCTTCACCTCGTTCTGCACCATCTCCAGCTGGACAGCACAAGCAGCGATCACAGGAATGCACACATGAAATGCATCTACGATGAATTTAACAATTGTGTGTTTCCCCTATTTCTTTTCTGAATGCAGAATTCTTTTTTTACTTTGTTTAGGCCATTTTACGTAAACCTTGATACAGTATGGATTTGACTGCCAGACGTCACTGAAAAATATATTTCACTGTACAGATGAAATGATTGTTGATCAGCAACCATTTTGATAAAAATTCAAGTAAAACCTGTGAAAAATTGCTGAAAATTGTTTTGTTCGAGCTTCTCATATGTGAGGATTTCCTGCTTTTCTTTAATATCTTTGGCCTCTTATAAGTTGTGATGGGCATTTTTGCCCTAGTTTTGGACTTATCATACACTAAACAACTAAACAATTAATTGAAGAAAATGATCGGCAGGTTAGTCACTATTGTGAATAATCGTTAGTTTTAGTCTTATTTCAATAAATAAAATGATTAAAGAAAACTGATCTTGTCATGAGAAAGACATGGCAGTTTCTCCCCACACCTTCTTGCGGTACCACTGCTCTGCTTGGTCCTTGTTCTTCTTGACAATCCCCTCATACTGGGAACGCAGGTCAGACAGAATGGTGCCCAGCTCCGGCCCGCTGGCCGAGTCCACCTCCACATTCACCTCGTCTCTGGCAATACGAGACTTCATCTGCTCCAGTTCCTGCAAGGGGAGAAGTACTAAATGCTTATATCCTTAATGCAGTTTTGTCACCGTGTGTGTGTGTGTGTGAGTGTGTTTATTTTTTAATGGAAAGAACATTATGGTTGCCTTGTGTTATCTTGTACCGTGTGAACAGGCAACATATGGAACCAGCAGTGGTTCTGTGAATCCTACACCGCAGGGTGGCGGCGAGGATGTGAGGGCATCTTCATAATTTAGATGTTCTCCATCAATAGTTGATGGGGCAGAGCTCACGTTACCCCTGGCCTTTCAACTAACACGCACTCTCTCTTCTCTGTGACATCTTGTCATGTCACATGCGATTTGTTTTAATGGGATCTGGTTTTAATGCTCCGAAAAAACTGTATATTCACATGCAATTTTCCAGCCTTTGTCGGACAATAAAGATAAATTATATATACTTTGTTTTATGCACTGTGATTGCATCCTTGCATGGGAAGGGGAAGCATGAGAGGAAATAGTGTGATCTAGTTTCCCAGCAAACACCCAGAGATCCTACTTTTCTATATTACTCGGGAGAAAGTCCATATTTTCAAAAAGACAACTGACATTTTGGCATTTACAGTTCATCAAACACTCACACTAAACAAAAGCAAAACCTTCACATGTGTAATAATAATAATAAGACAAACAAGCTCATGTAAAATAAGTATACATAGGTAATATGCATGCACATATCATGAAACATGCATGGCGTATTCCAGGATTCACAAAGCCAAAACAATCCAGTCTCGTTTGGTCGAATTGGGGCTAACTGACCAAATCAAAGTGAAACTTTCTTTACACCACATTATTGTAGTGTTGGCCAAAAAGTTCTTAAATGAATTGGATCTGTACAGCCTCACTTACATCTAGTTTCAGTGAGTAGGAGATTGATCCTTCCTTTGGTCAGAGGGGGTAAGTTTATCTTAGCTTCTCACCCTCCCCCACCCCGGTAGTCTGTATGCCTCGGATCAGCTGATTGGAAAGAAAGAGCAGGTTTGGGAAACCAGATCTACCTGCTCCTTTCCTCTATAGTAACCAGAGGACCACCGCTCTACCCCCCCCACACACACAAACACACGTGTTTTTCAGGCTTAGGTTCTAAAAAAGACCTCTCGAGTCCACCAAATTGGGTCAGTCCGATATCAAACAACTTGCTGTTTGTGAGAGCAGGTTGCAGAATAAGAGACAGGGCCAAAATGAAAAGGAGATGAAGCAAATGTCAAGTAATGGAGAAGGCAAAGGTATGTTAAAAGACCTGCATGCCAAACGAATGTTGGTTCGAAGAGGGAATGTTACGGCATTAAAAGAAAAACAAGTACAGACAACAGCAAACAGACTTACCTCCTCATGGTTTCTCTTGAGGAAGTAAAGTTCTTCTTTCAGGCTGTCAAGGTCTCCCCTCAGAGAGGCGATGATCTGCTCATGGTCGGTCTTGGCCTTTTTCAGAGCAACACAGTCTCGCTCCACAGACTGACACATCACCAGCTCCGTCTCCCACCTTGTAAAGTCCAGAAAAACACATACTTGATGTTTATTTACTTTCTTTTTAATGCAATACAAAGTGCATCATAAAGTTACATATACAGACATGTCTGCAGATGGAAAGAGAACATTTACAGATATAAAAAGAAGAAAAACATTTGTATTGATTTAGTTTTGTCCATCTCATAACATCTTTTAATATTCATTAAACAAATGTTTAAAAACTCTCGCTCAGGAAGACTTTCCTGGAAAACTAAATACAGGAAAAAGTTAGAAATTAAAGCAGTACAAAGTGATATGGTGTTTTTCCAATAATTATTAGAATTTGCCTTATATATATGTCTCAGCAGTTAGAACTTTTAGTTGATCAAGTATTACGCTAAAATATGAAAGATATTTAACATTTAACTATTCATCTATTGCTGCCAAGCTGTACAGGTATACAGCTCTAAATACTCAATAAGTTAAATTTAAAAAGAGAGACACTAACAACAACAACAACAACAACAACAGTGTTTCATCTTCATACTGTAATCTTTAATCACTCACTTGATTCTGAAGTCATCAGCAGCCAGTTTAGCATTATCGATCTCTAACATGAGTCGAGCATTTTCCAAGGTCTTCTTCCTCACCTGACATAGCAATGTGAGGTAACAGTGTTAAAAAGACATTAACATCCTTCACTGAAGTCAATCTTCACACTGAAGTCCACTACTACTACAAGCTCTTTATACTGAATTTGGTACATTGACAGTAAAAGTAAAGTATTTGTGCTTTATAGTGGAGTTACACATGGAAATTTGTATCCTTATCCAATAAGGTAACACATTCCAACTTCATTAAACTGTAACCTTTTTCTGTTTGATCAAAATGTGCGCAATAATCATTAACTTCACTCAAGCTTTGTTTGGTACGAGTTAACTCAAAGATCAAGTGTGGGTCAAATCAATCTCCTGATGCAGCTCCTGCTCAAAGATGTCGCACATGCCGGCATTTGCATGAATGTTTTGTCTATGTAAAATAACCAAAGTCATCATAACCTTGGGCTTTGTTGATTGACACATAAATTCAAAATTTGCCACCTGGCCGTTTAAGTGGACCTGTCTTTATAATGTGCGTGTCTGGTGTGCTCGCATGTCCCTTCATGCCCACCTCTTGCTCAACAGCATGAGCTTGGGCCATCATGGAATCATGGTCATGACCTTTGGGAACGCGGTCGAGCATCAGCTTCTTAATCTTTATCTCCAGGTCAGTGTTGGAGCGCTCCAGCGAACGCACCTGGAGAAAGCAAAAGATAAGAAGAGGCAGCTCAATGATCAATGTTCCAGCTTGCTTCTAATAGTATAATTTCCTTGTCGGCATGGTGTCAAACAGAGATAAACTTATTTGGCTGCTGACCAATAGCTTAAGAGTGAGGTACTGTTTCTTTATTCAGACCTTGTCCAAGTAGTTGGCCAGACGGTTGTTGAGGCTCTGCATGGCTTCCTTGTCGTTGGTGCTGTTGCCGTGCAGTCCGTTAAGCTGCAGGCTCATTGGCCCGTTAAGATCCTGGCTGATGGAGGCTGAGCGGCTCAGCGGGCTGGCTGAAGCAAAAGACACCGAGGCACGGGATCGAGGGCGGCCAGTGTCCATCAGAGATCGACTGGAAAAGGAGGGCTGACGGCTCATAGAGTAACTCCTCACCGACATGCTGGAGGCCATGATAGGTGGCTACACCAGCGGAGGACACATAAAATGAAGGCAAGACATGAAAAGAGAAACAGAAGATGCACAATCACACGTTGCATCCATCACAGCTCTGAAGGGTTCATCTCACTGAAGAGAGAATGCATAGATGTTCAGATTACAGATAAGTGAAATACATACCTTCAAATACCAGACTGTCTGACCTATTGCAGTCATTTAAAGCATTTGGCTAGATTTAAATACAAGTAGGAGCCTTATATTCAAGACCACTGAACGCCCACTTAAAATGCTGAAAGGAGTCTTTAAATGAGTGTACGTACTGCTGGCTAGTGGCTTTTCAAACTAACCGTCTGCATCGAAGAGATGACTGACTTTATGGTCAGAGCCACTTCAGTCTGTCCATCTCGGCTCAGTTGAAATGCAACTTCAACTTACGTCAGCGTAAAAATCAAAATGTAAATGATTACAGCTCAACCCTGGGTCGTAAAAGAGCCTCTCACCAGGACTGAGCACACTCTCATATACTCTATCACTATGATAATATGATGCATTTTATATTCAAGAAGAGACTAATGGAGAAAGAAAGCGAGAAGATGAAAAGTGGCTCCAAAAAATAGAAGGCTTCCTGACGGTTTACACTACAAAATATGTGTTTAAATGTTACAAAAAAACTGAAATTATTATTTGTATGTCCCTGTTTATATTCAGTTCATACTCTAAGAAAATTTTCAGTGATGTTATTTTGTTTAAGCACTCCTATATTTTCTTTTCTTCTTTTTCAAATCTCATTTGAAATGAAGTAACAGGTGTTCACATTACTTCCTGGACTTCAAGCGTGACTAGTGTGTTTGGATGTTTGAACATTGTACAGGACAGTGTATCTTTGTCTGCAAGTGTGTGTGTGTGTGTGTGTGTGTGTGTGTGTGTGTGTGTCTGTGTGTGTGGTTTTGCGCATGCTTGCTTTTGTGTGTTAGAGGCCAAGAGAACCTCTCTGTCTCCCTGTCACTTGATCCTTACAACACCGTTCCCACAACACTACAAAGGACTCTGCAGCAGACAGACAGTCCTTGTTTCGGACTAAAGATAGAGCTTGGGAAAATGGTCAGGAAAACATTTCAAGCGAATTCCACTGACACAAGGAGACACTTTGTTCAGTAGGAAATGGACTTTAATTTCATTTTATGTTTTATCATTCCTCCATTAGCTGAAAAATAGTTGTGTTTACAACATTGAGTGAAAGCGAACAAGAAAATAAGATCCATTTGTTTCAGGAAAATCCAACTTTTTTTCCAATTATAATTCAGATTTAGATCAGAGCTTCATTTTTCATAATCTCCACTATTAAATTTAATAAAAGACCAAAGTAGAATAATTGTAAATGATTTAGTTAATCAATTCCAATGAATGTAATTACTAAATATAATCATTTCTTTAAAAAACACCCTACTCACCAGGGATTTCTTCAGATAGAGGCACAGTGGGATCCAGAGAATTGCAGGAGGCTGTGTGCTGCTGATGCTACAGGTGTGCTTATATGCAGGTGTACAGGAAGTGGGCGGGGCTAGCTCTCAGCACAGTGTGTGTGTACTGCACCTGTTGGTCTTGAGAAAGGTAGGTGTGGAGTGTTGTAATGAAGCTGTAACATAACTTTCCATTTCACCTGCCTACTACTGGGAGATATTCCATGCTCACTATGTACTGTGCCTGTATAATGGGAAGGAAGTTACAGAGTAGGTATTGTAGGTCTGTACTAACATGATAAGTTCTGATATAAACATTTTTAGAATAGAAGAACCCTTTCATTAAACTATTAAACTATATTTATATAGACATATAAGAATACTCTGCTTGGAATAGTAGTTTGAGTCTGATATGGGTTTTAAAAAGGTTAAACTACACTGAATGCCGAATTCTGCACAGTGAAGGTCAAACATCCAAGTGAAGTGACAATAAGCAAAATGTGTTCTTGATGTGTTCATCGCAATGAGAGGCCCCTTTCACATTATGTAGAAAGATACACTGTCCTGTACAAATATAGAGATTAGTGCAGCTTTAAAACACTAAAAACATAATACTTACAGACTGACGTATTCTTTCAACAGACATTCTGTCAGTGATGTTGACAGTACTTAGCTTCCACCTAGCAGGCTCACTGATCACCATAAAGCATGCCCTCTCATGTATCTGTACTATTAAATATCTCATTATCATCACCACCCCTTTATTGTTTGTATCCAGCTGGGTGGAGCCCTGTCGGCAGTTCTCTGGAGCCCTCCTGTCCTGCAGTCAATCATCTTGCTGTAACCTGACCCTCCTTCTACCTGTTGGAGATAAAATATTCAACAAGTCACTCAGAGAAAGAAACCCTGCCTTGAAACAAACATGGTGTGGGGGTGTGAGGGCTCGATTCAAGATACATCACTACGTGCTGTAAGCTTAAATAGCCCACTCTAATATAACAGCAGAATTTAACATTAAGGTCTGTAGCTAAATATTGCAGTGGTCAATATTTTCTTCCAACATACACACACTCTCAGACTTACACAGCCCATATAGATACTGTAGGTCTTCTCACTTACCGTCTATCTATAGCTCTTGTGAACTTTGTCCATGCAAAGCCTGGTAGAAACATAGAGGGACGCCTGACATTAAATATGTGTTTTGTGAAGCACGTATTATCATATTCAAATTGACCTGAGATGAAAATATTCCTCGTCTCTCTCAGAATTTCAAATGTCTCTATTTGCATTTAGTTCCTGTATGTCGTAATAGCTTTATCATTAGTATATTAGTTCATCTGGTGTCATTACATTTCACGAGCTGCAACATCAGTGGTCCTCCAAAGGCACTCTGGCCTCAGCTGACCATTTTGTGTTTCAGAGAACCACCATGTGCAATGATTATATTTCATCAAAATAATGATTTCACTGCTGCTGTGCTCTGATGGAGGTTTGCCAAACTAAAAAATGGTAAACTGAGTCCAGAGCATTAAGAAATGTCTTGTGTTTTTGTCCTAGATGATCTTATAAGCATCTTATAATTAATAATAATCATGAATTTGTGTAGCACTTCTCAGAACAATGATACAAACAAACAAAGATACAGGAATAAAATCATGTGAACATAGAACACAATATGATGTCAAACAAGATTAGTTTTAAGAAGTGATTTAAATGTTAATTTCATTAGATGGACAACAGAACAACGTTAAAGTGGGTTAAATGATGGACTGGAAACTTGATTGTTGCAAATTCAAATGATGCATAGTCCCCTCACACCACACATCATCCGTGTGTTACAGCTGTAATCTCCACTGTGTGGTGAAGGCTGGTAAATACAAGTGAAGTGCACCACAAAACAGGTACCAGTACTGCCCAAAAGAGGGCAGCAACAACCTATACTACCATCACAACACACTGTCTAAATGGACTTTTCCATGTTTTTTTATTTCAATTAAAATGTAATTTCAAGCAGGTTTGAGTAGGAATTAAAATAAAAAATAAATATATTCTTTTAACTCCTTAATGTATGGAATTGCCTTTTAATTTCCACTTTAAGTAGCTTTAAGGTTGGAAACTCATCTTAATCTACACTGTCCGACAGTTTAATGCTTACATACATATTATGTATCCGCTTGCTCCAGCTCTTCATTGAAGCTAAATTATGTTTACACTGAGCGAAATATTCAGCCACAACTGCATGTTTCTTAATGGCTTCACCAAGATGTCTCACGCATCCATATTCAGTTCCTGACATACAGTATTTGGTATTTGGTAACATATGGGATCTCTACCATACTTTGAAATAAAGTTCTGTACATTTGAACAGTGTTTGGCTGCACAGCATGAGTTTGAATGAGCTTATTCACAGACCGGCTGCAGGGGGGTTACAGAAAGAGGTATGTAAACTCAACAACAAACCAGGGGTGCTAGCACTCTGTACCAAAAATACCATTAAATGTGAGACACACATCCCTACATGAGATTAATCAAGATCAAGCTGAACCTTAATCAACCTTTCCTCTTAATTTCACTTTCTCATTCTGGTTTTCTTTCTCGCCCTCTCTCTCCTTTAGTCAGAGTGGATCAGAGCTTGGTTGTTAAATAAATAAACAGGTGATTAGACTGGCAGGATGTCAGGATTCTCCTCATGACCCCACTTGACCCCTCGTGACCCCTGTCGCAAGTGATCACGTGGCCACGCAAGCCCAGAAGAGTGCCAGCACTGTGGCGCAGACGGCATCCACGTCACGTCATCACTTTCATAATATCACAAGATATTAAACCACACAAACAGACGATGGTATGGTTCATTTGAATGATGAAAACATAGTGTGAATGTGAACTTCGCACTGAAATCTAGTATGACAGTTTAGGACATGACCACACCGTAAACACAAAATACAATTGTGATTTTCATTTTTGTAAATAAGCAGAAAAACTGTTCTGTAAGTTGATGACACAACATAATGCAGTGGGGCGCAGCAACAGTCTCAAAGCAAATGTCACAGCCAGAGCAAATGTAAAAGCATTTAAACCACTAAACCTAATTTAAATAACAGTTTTTTTTTGTTAATTCATTCAGATAAAGACCTGAAAAAGTACTTATTGGGGAAAGTTCAAATGACTTCAGCATCAAGCTGTGCAGCATCCTTGCTACTCTGAACATGGACATGACTGTCACTTCTCAATGGTCATTTTGCTGTTGTAAGTGATTGCTTCCTGTTACAGTTGCGCTGCTGCTGGCAGGACTCACTTGCATTCATGTTGGCTGGCTGACAGACAGACAAACACAGACACACAGAGAGTCTGACAGGCAGGCAGACTGAGCCAAGGATGAGCAAGCAGACACAGCTTTTCATCGGGTGTTTAGTCTTCATCAGCAGGTCTTTCTGTCCAGATCAGGCAGGTTTTGGGTCTCAGAAAATCTGGTTGGAAAAACAGGTGAAAACTGTTAAGGTGAGCCTGCAGAGCGCTAGCCAGAAGAATTCGAGGTGCGTGTGGAGCCTCCTTCTCTGATAGAAAGCAAGAAATAATACACGTAAGAGCCAAGTTCAATCACAGGGTTTGGAAGCTGATCCAAGTGATGTGACATAGCATCGCAGAAAAGCATCCCTGTTTTGAGCTGGGTGACAGTGGCAGATTTTTCAGGCAATCAAATGGTATTTAAAATGTTTTATTTAGCTTTAGATGATCAAATCTGCAATCCAAAGGAACAATTAAATAGCAATAAACACTTGGGACAGTCTGGAGTAAGGATGTATTCTACCTTTTAATACTTGAATTTAGTGGAGGAGAGTTTAGAAAAACATTCATCTTTCTTTGAGAAACACTGATCATCAGTTGATCCAGTATAAATGTACTGTATTGACGGAGCGTATTATACTCCTCAAACTTCATACCAAATGAAATTGTTGGCATCTCCACAGTAAAGGTTACACTCCAGTGGTTCTACTGGGAATATTTATCACGGGGGAATGGCAAGAAGCCTCTATGTTTTGGAAAGTGGCAGGGGTGTGTCTAATTTTATAGTTAAGAAGTGTCCTTGTTTCCCAGCTTTCCTGCATCTAAATGATGATTGTAGGTTTAAGTTATCACAGTTATAGCAAAGAGACTTCACTCGTGTGACAGCGGCATTAAAACAAAAACTGCTTTGAGTTTGTTGGAAGAACCCTCACATGTTATCTGAAAGACATGGGTAACTTTCAAAACATCATCTGTTGCTGGATCAAAAAGCAAACTGACGCTGCCAGAATCAGACAGCAGATCTGCACACTGTACTAATGGCTGGCAGCAATTATCATCGAGTAACATTCAGTGGAACAGAGATCTTCATCAGGCATTGTCATATCACGATCACGAACCAGAGCAGGCAATATATAGACACAAACACATTCATCACTCAGGTGTTTGTGATCTGTCTGACTGGGAGTCTTTCTGGACCAATCAGAGCAGAGCTGGACAACACTGTCTGATACGCCCACATGGGGGACAAAGATTGCCTCTACGGAAAGGGCAACAAAACCCAGCAAGAAACATCAATATCAATATTTTTATACTAACCTTCAAGGAGGGACGGTATTTATTCCGAATGAGGTGCAGCCATGAAACATTTTGACATGTCACAGTAGGAAAAGCACAGGTATAAATTATAAGATTAATTATGGCTGAATTCCGTTTAGCTGCTTCAGTTTCGTGGTCCTGGTATTGTGCACGCTGCCACACTGTCACACTGCCACAGCTTAGAGCAGAGAAACCGTTAATGTTATTAGTAACTGTGCTTTTCCTGCTAGGAAAAGTCAAAATGTTTGCTGTAAAAAAGGCCCATGTCATGATGCTGGCATTAACCTGTGTACTTGCATACTTTTTCAAATGTACTGCTGTATATATTTATTGGTACAATTTTCAGTACTTATTATTAAGTAATGAATTAATTGCCTGTAAACCAGATTAGCCCTCAGAGATGTTAAAGCTTTATTCGGCTCCACAGTAATAGATATACTGTATGTTGAACTTTTATTAAGACAATCCGAATCGGATCACTGCAGATCATAGAAGATATCAAGAAGATGTCATATCATAAAGCTTGTCAATTGGCTAACCTGGAAGTCCTCCATGTTTCATGTCACGTGACTGGTCCAGACTGGTTTCAGCTTTTAAACGATGCGTCCTTCTGGATAAAGAAGGAGGTCTGAGATTTCTTGAAGTGTGATTCAATTGAAGTGTGCAACTCTTTTGCTTACCATCACTTTTTTCAAGTAAGTAATGTGATTATATCTAATTTCACAGCACTGAAGTATGTTATTGAGGAAATCTTAGTGTAGGTCCTTTGTGGCAGCAACGAGTCGCACATGCAAAGAAGCCGTGGTCTCAAATGCAGCCTGTTTTTTTGGGGGGGGGGGGGGGTTGCAACTAAGTATTTT